>VUQR01009580.1:5491-21307 GCA_015108515.1 Hemichromis elongatus | reverse complement strand
AACTTTTAATTAAATGTAAAAAAAAAAAAAAACCCCAGAAAAAACAACAACAAATTAAAACAGAAAGATCCTGAGATTTATCATTCAAAAGCCTCTTTCCCCCAAGAACTACTACAAACCTCCAGTTAAATATCAGTAAAGTTAAAATATGTTGAAATAAACACCAGGAAGTGCTTCAAGTAAATGTATTTAAAATATGTTTGAACTTGAGGGAATGAACAATGAAAAAAGGAGCTGTTTCAACGACCAGGATTAACTGGTTTCCCATCCTGTTGCTTCCTGTTTAGTTCATCTAAGTTAGATTCGGTTTGTGGTTTAAACTTTTCAGAATGTCTTTTTTTTTTTCTTTTTACCTTTAAGACAAGTCAAAGACAAGAACAGCTGCTAAAATATGACGAAAACTCATTTATTTGGATAAAATTCACTCAAAAAAAACAAACCTTTGTCGATGATAATTGTACTCACTGAGTCCTGTGCACACTAAACAAAAGGATTTATTTCTATAGATTGTCTGGCAGTATGGTTAGCTGGTTTGTAGCGCTTCTTCTGTGGCTACAACTAGTACATATATACAAAAGTACTGATGTTGGACAATATTAAGCATTTATAGCACAAATGAAACATTTTGCATTCCTACAGTTATTGTACGTCTTGTGACAACACAAACAACACAGTGACTTAAAATTAAACAGTGTGAGAGCTAAATCAATACAAAAACAGATATATTTACATTATCTTACAAAACAAAAGAACATATGAACATAAAAAGATCGACCGCAGTAAGGTTAATTACATCAGAAGGCTACATTTTAGTAAATAATGAGTGTTTGCTTTACAATTCCATATATATAATGTATCAATGTGTAAAATATACTGCAGTTAGGAGATGTTGCTACAACCCTATTTTACCCTATATCGTTGTTTAAATCAAAACATGAGAAGTCGGCACACCACTTACACCAACACAACACCAAGTCTGACATATAAGGCATGTTGTACAGTTTACAAAAGAATTAGTAAACATTCAGCAAACAACAACAGCAAAAACATTTTCTCCTTTTCCTGTTTTGCAGACAAGACAAGAAGTTCAGTCCTTTTGAAATGGCAGAATTTACTCATCGTAGCTACAATGAATTTAGTCACGTAGACCCAATGTAGACAACGAGAAAGGGCCTGAATATATGAAACCACAGGACTGATAGTTTCCTGTTACATTAAATCAGCTAGAAAGCTTAATTAGGACAATGTGTTAAGTATATTATGTTATAATTAATTATATATATCTTATATACATATATATATGTATATATATATATATATATATATATATATATGTATATATATATATACACATATATAATGATCATTTAAACTATATTGAGACAGTCCCTGAGCTTGGTTCTGCTGGCGGTTTCTTCCTGTTAAAAGGGAGTTTTTACTTCCCACTGTTGCCAAGTGCTTGCACGTAAGCGGGGCCATCTAATTATTGAGATTTTCTCCTTAATATCATAGAGTCTTTACCCTGAAATCTAAAGTGCCTTGAGCCAACAGGTATTCTGATTTGGCGCTATATAACTGAAAATAAATTGAACGAAATAGAAAATAATCATGGCTTTTTTTCTTTCCTCTTTCCACAGTCGTTTCCGTCATCGTCATTGATGGCCTCCTTTGTGACTATGTCGCTGTGGCACATAAAGGGTGACTGAGGCATCGCAGAGTACCGACACCGGGAAACGGAGTGAAATGTCGGAGAGCTGGCAGACATGGGTGACGGTGTGTCCACATCCCTGTCGGGTTCCGAGCTGGAGGCGGGGGATGGAGGTGTGAGGGGGGAGGAGATCGATGGCTGACAAGGGAAGAGAAGAGTAAAAAAAAATCTTCTATTATAAGTAGCTGATTTGCTGGGTTAGCTCAGGTTTTGATCATGTTTACCTGTAAGGAGATGCTGGACTTGTTAGTCTTCTCTTTGACTTTTGCCAAAGCTCCTTTAAGTCCTGAGGATCTCTCGGTCATCTCAAGAGCTGCTTTCAACAGTTTGGGAGTCTCTGCTCTGACAGGAGCTGGTGGTACCTGAGGGGGTTCCTTAGCCTCTCCTTTAGGTTCAGGTTTCTTTCCTTTGTTAAGCATCTTCCTGTGTTTGAGACAAGAACAATCAGACTAACAATGACTGCATTGTTATTGAAACTGGGAAAAATGGGTGGCAGACAGCACTGACTGCAAATACAGTAACCGTTTTTGCTTATTTCAAGGCCAGAGTCAGAAGAGGCTGCTGAGATAAGACCTCAAATTTTAATGGTTTTCAAATGACTGCAATAGAAAAAATGTTGTCTGAGGCATTTCTTTCAGTTATGATGAAAACTAGAATTGAACTGAATTCTGTCAAAAACATTTTTAAGATACAGACGTCATGCTTTGAACCTACTGGATTTAAGGAATTTAAGGAAAAGCAATTTTAAATCTGGCATCTGGTTCAAAGATGCCTAAGCCAACCAGCTGATGTCTGAGGACTAAGCATTAAGCTTAAGTTCTAGTGACTGGAATAGACTCCAAAGGGAGAGAAAGTATGTAAGATGTATAAGAAAAGAATATGGCTTAACCCTCTATTATTAAATAAATGCATCTGTTTACTGCTTTTGATGAGCTGGCAGTGAGCGGAACTCATACAGTACAGATACAGAAAAAAATATTATTATTTCTCTTCATATTCAACCTGGCTTTCTTGCGCAGAAGTTTCTTGGACTCCGGATAGTGGACCAGGATCTCATTCAGGTCTTTTTTGTCGAGGATGAATAGATTGGCAAAGCCATGAGCAATCACATTGGCTGTGCGCCTGTTCCCCCCGCCGACTGCAAGCAAACTAGCAAATAAAGAGCACTGTGGTTAAAAACAGCATTTTTTTTTATTTTTTTTTTAAATATGGCATTTACATTTCAGGAAAGAGGAATTTCTGTATAAATGTAACTGTCTTTGATTTGATGTCTAAAAATGGCCCCTCAACCTTGGAGTGTGACCATCACACAGCAGTGGCACTTTTTTTGCTCCATACTTGTTTGTATGTGTGGAAACACTGTAATCTGTAACTCTGTTTCAAAACACTTTTTTTTTTCACCTTTACTCTTCATCGTGCACCATGTCTTTACCTGATTTCTCCAAAGACTGATCCTGCTCGAAGAGTGACAAATACAGTCTTTCCATCTGGGCCTCCAACCACCTGCACCTCTCCCGCCTTTATGATGTACATCTCGCGACCCACCTCGCCCTTAGACAAGTGAAATATCAGAACCAAGAGATTAGACAGAGATCAAGCAAAAAACATCAAACTGAAAATTAAAACCTTGAAAATATTTGACATTATTCATACACCAAAACATGGAGAAAAGAGCAAATGTACCTTTTTGCAGACATAATCTCCTGGGAGGTAGACGACAGAGTGAAGGCTTTTTAGCATGTCAAAAATCATCTGTCTGTCACAACCCTGTTAGGAGGGAAAACCAAAATAAAACACGCCGGCGTCACTTCTGTAGATGCATAAAAGCATTTTAAAAAGTGAGATTAAGTGAAGCTTACCAATATTCTGCATCTTGTATTCTTTCATTCCTACCTGAAAAAGAGGGACTTTGCTCACAATGGAGTAGTTGACATCTATCGCTATGTCCAGACGCATTTTATCTGGCAGCTGATTCAGCAGCTCCTGCTCGTCTGGTCGATAAAGGAAGAAGCAAAGGGTTAAGTATGCCTGAAACATCAGATGCATAAGATGAATGCAAATATACCATGTCCTCCTTACCCAGCATGCCTTGTGATTGCCAGGTATAGTTATACCAGGTTTTGACACGGTTCTGGACGTCTCTTGGGATGCGGTAGGAAGACATGTATTTAATAGTGCTGTCCATGCAGCTGCGGTAGTAGGTTTGACTTGCTGTAGCTGCACCAACAACATCACGCATCTGACAGACAAATGAGCAAAGTGAGGCTCATCAGTGTCCCGAAACAATCACAAGCTTTTATTGTTACATACATTTCCTTGCTTTCTAATTTCTTTTTCAAAATTTGTCACATTTAAATGTTTCAGATCATCAAAGCAGCCCCAGACTATCACACTACCACCACCATGTTGGACTGTTTGTATGATGTTCTGTGTCAGTCTTATGCCAGACAAAAAAAATCCACTTTTGTCTCCTCGGTCCACGCAAAATTTCCCAAAAAGTCTTGAGAATCATCAAGATTTTTCCCCCCCTCTTTTTAGAGGTTCATGCGTTACGTCCCAGTCTAGGGCTACAGGTGCACAACATAAGAGTTAAAAGGAAAGTGACCCCGCCTCGGTCCCCAAAGCAATAGCCAGAAGCCACTTTACAGGTTAAGGTGGTTTTATTGCTACCAAAAACTGAGAGCTTAAACTCCAGGGTGGACAAAGGCCAAAATAACAAAAGAAACAAGCTCTTTCAAAAAGAGAGGTGCTACCAAATAAAAGACAAGGGCTACCCCTAACTACCTAACTGAAAAACAAGAGAAAGAAGTATAAAAAATAATAAGGCACTCCACCCTTTCTGCTTCATTGCCTATTTACAAGGGAAAGTATTTACACACTGTATACCAGGGGTCTCGAACTCCAGGCCTCGAGGGCCGGTGTCCTGCAGGACTCAGATGTGTCCTTGATCCAACACAGCTGATTTAAAAGGCTCAATTCCCTCTTTAACATGTCTTGAAGTTCTCCAGAGGCCTGGTAATGAACTACTCATTTGATTCAGGTGTGCTGACCCAGAGTGAGATCAAAAACCTGCCTCGACTTCGGGACCCATGCTTATATACAAAACTTAGCAATTCTCTAAAGTCACACACAAGTTTATCACAGATACAGGTTTGGAGGCCAAGGACGGGTCTGATGCTGCTGTGAGGGGGAACAACTGCTGGAGAGGGTTTTTAAAACAGCCACTTGATGATGGAACCAATCAGCAGCTACCAGCTCTCCAATCAGGAAGGACCTGCAGAGATTCTTAAAGGCACAGGAAACACACGGAAGAGAATCCAGCCACCTTGATCCAAAATATGCCCACGGCCGTACACACCACTGGAGTCCCAAAGCCTTAGAAATGGTGCTGTAACTCTTTCCAGACTGACAAATTACTTTGTTCCTCAGCGGTTTGTTTACATCGTGGAATGATGTGTTGCTTACTACACTTTGTCAGATACGTTCTATTTAAGTGACTTCTTCCTTTGATAGGTGTGGTAGTAACCAGGCCTGGGTATGGTTAGTGAAAATGTGATTAGTTGCAGTAAATTTATCGTTTAACAAAGGGTCAAATATTTTTTTCACACAGGTAAGTAGGTAGATGGGGATGGCTTTGTTTTCATCATTTAAAAACTATTTTATATTTGCTCAGGTTATCTTTGTCTACAATTAAAATCTTTTCGATTATCTGAAACTTTAAGTGTGAGAAAAATATTTTAAAAAGAAGTCAGGAAGGTGGGCAAAGACTTTTTCATGCCGCTGTACACGAGGTGCACGTGTATGCCTACCTGTCCAATCATGATTGAGAAAGCAAAGACTCCAATAAAGTAGTTGATGAGTTGGAAGATGATCTCAAACAGAGTGGTGGGATTTGGCAGACCCCCAATCGTAATCAGGGTCTTCACTGCGAAGTAGTAACAGCGAATGTAACTGAGAAGAGAAAAGGAAAAACTCAGTTTTAACATGTTCTTATCTTTTAAACCTAAAGCAGTAGTCATTTGTTTAAAAACCACACGGCTGCTACTAAAAACAGCCCCACCGACCTGTTACCCTCGCCACTGTACACCCACTGGGTCACTCCCAGTCCTATGAAGTCAGAGGTCCAGTAGTAGAGGCAGGCATTCAAGTGCAGACAGTAAAGAAGATAGGTGGTGGTACGAATCACCCTAAGAGACAGAAAACACATGAAAATGTATGAAATGCATAATAAACAGCAGATTTGTTCCGCTGTGACACAGTAGCTTTTTATGGCTCTTGAAACTGAATTTCAAAAAGGAAATGAGGACAATACAGTCACAATTTCTTTTCCTGCCACTCAAGTACCAACATATCGGAACATGACCCATTCATAGATACCGTCTGAAGCTAACCTGTAGATATAGGCTTTTGTCAAGATGGCCTCTAGACGATCATTGAACTCAAAGAAGGAGTTGATCTGCAGATGTGAAATAGGAAAATAGTTGCAGAGTTTAGTTGAAAGTAAGTATTTGAAACTATGATAAAACAAATTGACCGATTTCTAAAACTACATGTGATGTAGAGCCCAGGAAATGAGCGAGCAGTGGGATGGTTGGCGGAAATGTTAAGTGTGTGGTGTCAGGGTTTCACCTTCAGCAGCCGTGGTAAGCGAAGCAGAGGGTTGATGCCAGTTTTAAAATAGAAGAGCTCAAGGGGAACAAGGCTGGCCACATCAAACTGAAAATGAGAAGAAAGGATCTACTTTAATGACTGACTCCCCTCTTCAAATGCAAACAAAACACAAAAGTTGTCACTTTCTTAGTATTTTACCTTGAAACGCTTAGCTTTCATGTAATTCTTTCTCATCTCCTTTGTGTCACACTGTAAAAAAGCAAAGAAAATGTGCATAATTATACTCTTAAACTACAAAAAGTGTTCAAATTACTCCTTTGACCCACTCACCACTATGTCCCCTCCATGCACAAACTGCAGGCGTGGCTGAAAAACAGTGATGTCCAGGATGTAAACGAGGTCACACAGGTAGTCGGTTAACAGCCAGTAGTAAATGTTCTCTGGGGTTTGGTAGGGGAAGGCGCAGCGCACCGGGATGAACCACACATTCCAGTTCCAGGCCAGAGATACCAAAAACATCCACAGCACGTACATCAGGTCTGACAAGAGAAAGAGATGGAGGCACGAGGAAGAAATGGAAGAGGAGAAATTATGGAATGATGTGACTGGAGAATTGACAAAGGTTTAGAGTGTAAACTAGGAGAGATTGGAACGGACACTAAGAAAGCATCAGCTACCACCATGCAAGATGTAATTATTAATAAGGAAAACATGCAAAAGAATAACAACAGGGAAAGTCTCACAAAGAAAAGCAGGGGGAAAGGAACACGGGTTTCTGTAAATAACAGGATAATGCAGTCGTTTGACCTTTTCCCAAACCTCAAAAGATGTTATCCTGTGTTCTTTTCCTTTAAAGATAAGAATCAAAGCACTTGATAAATGCGTGTGGAGTTTTTCAGAAATATCTGGTCAGAATTGTGTGGCTTAGCCTCTAGGCGTTTGTGAGGTTTGAGTAACTGTACAGCTCAACACTGAAGGTGGCAGACGGTGACGTATTCGGCTGGGTTCTCACTGGTGAAAGGGTCGATGCTGGCGGGGAAGCGGAATCGCATGCAGGCTCCTATCCACCGAGGTGTTTTCACCTTGAAGCAACAGCTAGGCTGCTTCTCCTCTGTTCCACTCTCTACTCCCCCTCCTCCTCCTCCTGACAGACCTGCTTGCGTCTCATTCTCGTCTGGTGGCTGAGCTCCAGGAGCAGGCTGGGGAGGAGCTTGAGGAAGGAAGGGCCAAAAGGAAAGAAAGAAGGAAACAGTGCCTTAAAGACAAGATTCAGCTAAGCTTTATTACCTTCTTAGACTCTTAACATCACATTACCTCCGGGCTTAGAGTACAGATAGATGTTTATTTAAAAATTGGTTATTGGAACAAATAAAAAGTGTTAAAGTTTTCTTCATCTTCAAGTAGACGACAGGACGATCAGCACTACAGCTGTTTACAGCATGCCACAGAGGACATATTGGACTTGCACAGTTAAACGTGAGACAAAATATTTGTTTTTTGTCACACTGACCACCTTCCTACACTAAATGTGAGCTATAATAACAGATGTATACACAGCTACAAGCAGTCTTGACAAGAAAAGAGAATAATCAGCCTGAAATAAATCAGGTAAACCTTTCTGAGCACCTGTCGTCAGAGGTGTTTTGTGGCACACGTATGTAAACAGACCTTAGTTTGGTTTTGTTTATTTGGATCCCATTAGCTTCGACATTTTAGCAGCTCCCTGAGGTCACCAGTCTTAACTCAATTTTTACCCTACCGCCTATTGGTGTTGGCCAGAGGGGCCGATGGCGCGATATGGCAGCCTGGCTTCTGTCAGTCTGCCCCAGGGCAGCTGTGGCTACAACTGTAGCCTCCACCAGTGTGTGAATGTGAGAGTGAATGAATAGTGGAATTGTAAAGTGCTTTGGGTGCTTGAAAAGCGCTGTATAAATGGTAAATGGACTGGTTCTTATATAGCGCTTTTCTACTCTATCTGAGCACTCAAAGCGCTTATACAACTAATGCATTCACCCAATCACACAAGCACAATTTTTTAGTGCTTTCTATCTATCTAACATTCACACTCCGATGGATGCATCGGAGAGCAACATGGGGTTAGTATCTTGCCCAAGGATATTTGGCATGCAGACTGGAGGAGCCTAGGATCGAACCCCCAACCTTGGAGTTAGAAGCTGACCTGCTCTACCACCTGAGCTACAGCCAGCCAATAAATGCAATCCATTATTATTATTATTATTATTAATTGTGGAACTGAGGCATTCGCTGGGGGAAGAATGAGGGACTCTGTGGGTAAAACTATGGATGACTGAGGAGTGGGTGGCACTGCTTCCACTCACCTGTGTGTGACAGTCACTGGGCCGTTTTATGTAATTTTATCAGTCCAGTGTTTGGGCTTGAGTGGCAGCTTTCATGACTGAGCAAGGCTGACTCTTTCAACCTGGAATTGAAGTGCACTGTAACATCCACACACACATGCTACTACCTACATAAACTGATATGTACTGGCAAATCTTTTTGACTTGTTTTCTCGTTCTTGTGGCGGTTCAGTTTGTGTGTGAAAAACAGAGCCTCGTACTCACAGGTAATAATGCTGTCTTCATCTGAGCTGTCTGGGTCGATGAGTTTCTCTTTGGCCTTCTCTGTTCTCTCCTTAAACATCCTGACGAGCTCCTGAAGTCTCTCGTTGACCACCGTGCTGGTCTGACTGGCAGAAGACGCTGGACGTTCTTTCAGACTTGGACGCAGAGTGATACATATCTTTAGACAATGCGCATTTTTCTTATTGTAAATGTCGTTTATTTAGCTCGCTGTGTGCACGCTCACACGTCGTCTGTGCTGTGCAGGCTGGACTGGCTGGGCCAGGCTCTGACGGGGATGCTTCCCTCTTCATCGTCATCCTCACTTTCAGAATGAAGCCTCCTGCTGTCAAAGTCAGGCAGACGGTGAAACTTTTAACTTTGAGACAGCGCTGACTTAGTCACGTTATTCTTTTTCATTTCACACAGTAAAACATATTATCACAGCCATGACTTCACTGTAGATTATGTCCAAAACAAAAAGATGACAAAAGAATAAAGGAAAAATAAAGAAAAGCTACATGCAGCTATCGATTTTAATGACAGTGAAAATAAAAATGATGACTGAATAAAAATGCGAGCGAGGACTCGGATGGGAAAATGCATGGATAAACTGAATGGTGATAAAATATTAGCAAGTGGATGAAAAAGTAGCAGGACACCAATAAGGATCGGGTATCTTACATCTTTGTCCAGACACTCCTACGATTCCTTCCACTGCTGTCAAACAGTAACACGGAGTTTCAAGCGGGAGAAAAACAGGGTGTTAATCCAAGACACAGACAACAAGGAAGGCTAACTCACCCACAGTAATCTAACAAGTAGGTGACGCAGTGATGATACAAGCGCAGGATTGTGATGCATTTGTTTATTGACTTTTGCTATGTTATGAAAACAAACATACAGTAGCCAAAAGCACAAAGCCGTGCAAAAGTACAAACAGTACCATCACACTTTACAGCAACACACAAGACACAGTAACACAAAACAGGAAACGCTCTTTCCAAACAACTTCACACTCGAGTTCATAAAACAAACTGTTTTCTGTGTTCTGCATAAACTGTACGTGTCGGTTTCCTTGTGTGCGTAATTTTTTGGCAGCTTTCAGAGTTTTTAGGTGCAGAAAGGGTCGGATATGTTTCTGAACACACGCACATTGTTCTGCAGGACACTAAAATACAGACTAAAGCAACAGAATTAGTGACTCTGGAAAGACTGCAGACTGCAGAGCAACAAGATGGACAGTAGGGGGCAGTAGGGTAAATCACAAAAAGCATAATAGACTGTAGGAAGTGTGAAGCATTTCACTCCAAATGATAGACATATGTAACAATTCTGATAGCAAACGTCTTTTATGATAAAATGTTATGCAACTTTTTGCAGTTCTTGTTTTTGCTGCTTCAAATATTTGAGTTGTGTTTGGAAGGACTTTTGGATGAAAATGCTTCACTTGCACAAAGAGAAACTCGCACCCAGAATAATGTATTCCAGCAAGTCTACGTCTTATTTCTGTGTTATGAGATATATGCCAGGATTGCATATATGCTACAGAAAAACACATATATCTATAGTGTCATGGTGGAAGTGGTCACTGCTGAAAGAGCATGCACAAATGCCCCAGGAGGCAAGTCCAATTCGAACTGTATCCTTACTCTTTATCTCCTTTACTGTAGGTGTAAAGCATAAGGGGAGAGAAAAGAGTTAACAATATTCAGTTCAGATGAACTACGATCAAAATGTGAGTGCAAAATGTTAAATGTAACACATACTACTCTGTTGACAACGTACAAAGAAAGCTGTGTTTACAGACACGACACAGAAAAAAACAGCAAAACAAAGCCTTTTTATATTGTTTAGCAATAATGGTGCCCTCACAGACAAGCTATGTGCACTTATCCACCCCCGTACCAACCAGAGGTGCCGACTTTTCTACTGTGCTTTGATTGAAAGCTGCACAGTTGCTCTCCTCTTGAGCCCAGAGGACGTGGCATCCACAGTTTCCCAAAACAACTTCAAGCCTAAACTGCTCAGACAACAGGGCAGCGTTTTATCTTCATCGTTTATTGTACCTTATAACATATAACAATTTCAACATGTGGCTTTGTATTATTTATAATTAAACACAGAGCTTATAGAAAGTATTTAGTGTTTGATTAAATCTTACAGCGAGTTTTATCGAAGCAAGGCAGTAGAGAGCATAATTATTTTGGATAGAGATGATATTAAAAATATAGATGTTTATGCATGTTTATGTTTAGTCTTCAGCTGTGAATTTATGGAGCAGTGTTAATAGTATAAACCATGTAAGTGGATGGTGGTGTTTATGATGTCACAGTGTTTCACATGCAGAGCCGTCCATGATGGAAAAATGGAAAATGTATATTTTCTCTATTTTCCCAGCTCTTCGCTCATTGTTGTGGCCGGGTTTTGTTTTGGGGGTTTATACTGTATGTGAATTAAATTGTCCCTCAAGCTTTTCCACTTTGACCAACAACTGTAATAGATTTAAGAGTATGTACAATCTCCCTCCAGGAACTTTCTGACATATGTGAGTCCATGTATTGAGATTCTCTCACTGATAAATGCAAAAGCTGTGGTGAAAATGTAGCCTGAACTGACAGTACTGAAAAGGCCAATTACAGTAGCTGCTCACTTCGTCAACGCAGCGTGTAGTTACATCCACGTCAGTTTATGGCATAGGCCCTGTACCTATGGGACACAAAGTATAAATCCCCTGTTAGCTCACCTTTGACGACCTCCTGAAGGGGTCACAGGAACAGTGAGGGTTGTAAGCTTTGGGTCCTGTGGGGTGAGGATTTGGGGCATTTGTTCTTCCCCCCCTCCTCCTCCTCCTCCTCCTCCTGCTCCTCCTGCCCTTCTCATGATCAGAGTCAACATCCTCTACATTAACAGCTGGGCGAAGGTTGACTTTGGAGCTCTCTGGAGAAATTGACATGCACACAATGCATTTGTTTTTATTTAGTAAAGGGCAACCTCGTCACTGCAAACAAGCAAAACTGACGCTGCAACATAAACGTCACGTACTACTGTGAGTAATGCAAAAGACAAAGCAGGTCACAAGTATAAGCAGGAGCAGGCCAGTCTGGGAGAAAGGTCGATTTAGCAGGACCTACAACGGGCTAATGCAAGAGGATTCAAGTGTGAACTAGGCCATGTATAGAAAGCCCTGATAGTGAAGGACTAGTTTACTAATCTTGCAAGCCATACAATCTGGTTAATCTGGCTCATGATACACTGGCACATTTCTGTCAACAGTCTTTGACAGACTTAATCAAAGTGATGAAGAAAAAGATGGCATCGGTTTTTGCATTACAGTCTGTTGGAACACCTTAATTCCGTACGGCTCTGCACCTTGTCCTGCTTATCTTCTGAGCCCGAGCAGACTCGGGGTCATAAGTGAACTTATTTGAGGAATGACAAAGCAACACAAAAAGACACAAAAATCTACTTTAACAAGACAAACAACTACTTTAGTTACTCTGTACACACTCTTGAGTGAAACATCTGAACTCAAGCATCCTTTATGGATTGTTTCCCTTCGTATATAATTTAGTTTCAGATACATGCCAGGCTGATTTTAGAGTCTGTTACATGTGATTTACTTGCATGCAATATGACTGAGTTCAGGATGTGCAAGGAATGAGAGGTCAGTGAACTCTACACTGATGTGGATTCACCTGCAGGTCTTATTGCTGAAATGTCTGAGTCATCTTCAATGAAGAATGCTGGGTTAGATAGACCAGACAGCTGATGTGATAGGGATCTGGGTTGCTTGGAAGGGGAGCTGACGATGGGTGGCAGGCGGGGATAGGATGGCACATTGGGCAACTCGAGGATGCTGCCATTGGGGGAGGAGGGAGAAGGGGATCGGGATCGCAGCTGTGGATGATGAGGAGGAGGGAGAGGGGAGTGTCGCACGAGCCGGCTGAGTTCTACATCTTGCTGACTGTTGTCTTGTTTCTGTTTTTGCTGTTGTTGTTGTTTCTTAGGCATCTTGAGGCATAAGGCTGTTGAGGCGGTTACGGATGTTCGTGAAATACTGCTGCGCCAAACTGGGAAACTGGGAGAGCTTCTGCGGAACGTTTGAGAGGCTTTGTGAAATACCAGACAGAGCTGGGCCGACTGAGACTTCCGAGCTTTGGGGCAAAAGCTCAGTGAAGGTCTGGGCGATATTGCGCGGTACTTGCGTGAGCCTGATCTGGGCGAGCTCTTGGTGTATCTCTGGGGGTAGGGTGGGTAAGTACTTGGTAAAGTCAGAGAGCTGGTTGGGTAGTTTAGGCACAGAAGGTATTTGGGGAGGAGTGATGCCGTTCTCTTTGAAGAATGCGTTGATGTTGTCGAGGCACTCGGAGGTGAAGGGAATGCGCATCAGGCAGCTCTTAAATGCATCACAGCTGACTGGAGCTACAGAGGAGAGAGGGCGATAGGCAGATACAGGAGGAGGAGAAGAGCACTGATGACAATCAGACAGCAATGCAGCCAATCAAAAATGTCAATATCAGACTTCTGGCCTTCAGATGAACTCTGCATTCACATTCAAGCAGTGAATGAATCAATCATTTACAGTACAAAGACATTAACTAGTGTTACAGTCAAATAAGCAATTCGAGAATTTCCTGAAGGACAAAAAGCAGACAGTACATACCCCCGCCGTCATCCCCAGCTTCCTCCTCCTACAAAAACACACGCACAGCATTTGGGAGCTAGTAATCAATTATCTGATTAACATTATTATTAGATTTCTTAATAGCAATGAAATAAAAAAGAAATGTTTTTAGCTGTACTTAGTCAGTCGGGCAATTAGGTTTAGCATTACAGAGTCACATGCAATGCAGTGATACAGCCGGGATGTGAACCATTACTTTTTCAGGAGCCTTGTCAGCATTAGCAGTTTGACTGTCGTCTACTTTTTTCTGCGGCTGGTCACTGATGGGCTCAGCTTCTGGAGGAGCTTCTGGGGTTTTGGTTTCTGGTTCTGGTGCTTGTTCTGGAGTCGGCTCAGAAATCTCCACTGGCTCCCTGCTTGGAGGTGGTGAGGTCGAGGCTTCCTCCTCAGGCTCTACATTTAATGAGGGTTTCAAATCATTCAGTTATTCTTCCTTTGATCGTACAGACAGCACAACGTAAATATTTTTTAGAAGAATGTTGACGTTACTTAGATATGTCACGCTAAATGAGAAAAACGCATCTTAATGATGAAAACATTTTTTTAAAAAATATACATGCATCTACCTGGCTCATCCACTGTAGGCTCCTCAGTCTCAACTTTCTGCTCCTCCCGAGGAAGGCTCTCGTTCTTCCTGCAGAACAGGACAAGAGAACGGGTTGTTGGGCAGTCCAGGAGCCAGAGGGAATACGCAGCTGTCCTTTTATTCAGATGGCAAACCAAATCACAGCTGGTTGTGTTGACAGATTATTACAGTGCAATGAGCGCTCTTATTGTTAGCTGGACACATAGTGCAAACTACAGTTTTGACCATAATAGGCTGTACGTTGAGTTTTTGAAGTGCTTATTGTGGATGTAAATTTAATCGTAAAGTTTAGGAGAGACTCTCTTCTGTTTTAACATTATGAGATTACAGTAAAATCATATTTCCCAGACTTCAATTACGACTATTACTGTTCACTGAAATTGTGAATGAAGAAGCTTCCGCTTCTGTGTTCTCTGTCTGAGCACAAATTTACCGACTTTGTGACCACCTGTAGCAGAAAAGCTCACTCTGTACACTAGTTACCTCTTTACACCGAATAGGAAAAAAGTTATTTATTATAAATAGGAACTCTGCAGCCTTTAGCATTGCGTTTTTTCCCCATAGGTTGCGTTTACCTTTATTAGTCCCGACAGAAAAATGTCCACCAGCATCGACACGCGTTAATTCGGCTGCTGAGACGCATAAACTGCATCAGGTGATTTTATAAATATGAGAAAACGAGGAAAAGGGTCTGTTTTGATAGGTCCGTCCATCTTTAATCCAGGGACGTGAAACAGCTGCAGCAGGTGCGCAGTGTTACCGGGGGAACAGCTGAGAGGAGGAAAAGGGGCGGGCGCGCGGAGGTAAGAGGGTCCGCGGTTGCCAAGAGAAGCTGTGGTTGCTACGACACAGTGATGTGATGCAAAGATCACATAACGAGAACCCGCGGGATTTGTGACCTGCTGATAACAAAATGACCGTGCTAGTGCCGTAACAGAAAGTGATTATTTATTTCTTCATGTCTAATATCGTTTCATGTATTGATGAATAGACTCTAGTCAACAAAATTTACAACGGAGTTAAAGAAGAGACATGCGACGGTGTCTGCTCTGTACTCTGCATTATAAGAGACTACAAATATGTTTATAGAACTGTTATGGTATATTTGTTACTATTTCTATTGCCCTCCCTTAAAAACCACATCTTTAATGTCAAGAAAACTTTTAAAATGGATAAATTAAAGGATATATAAAATTCACTTTGCTAGAAACTAATTGTTGAACAGGCCTGCAGACTTTCACATATTAAACTGCCCAAAGGTAAAGAAAGTAATAAAGTTTATGAAAATGCATGACTTTGTTGAGAGATGCAGTTACACACTGTTCTTCTATACAATATCCCCCACAACATTATATTGTGGCATTGCTACTTATTTTTCAACAAGCTGCTGCATATCTGCTGGGCACAGCACAAGGTTAGTATGCACAGTGACACACACTAAGTCCTACAACAACATCAACAACCAAGAAGCTCTTGTTTGGATTCTTACTCTGGGACTTTGCTGATCTCCACCTCGCTCTCCTCTTCTAACGGCACTGGCAGCCTGGTCAGAGTGAACATACGGCCTCAAGTCAATTAAGAGATAAGATAAGATAAGATAAAACTTTATTAATCCCTCGGGTGGGTTCCTCTGGGAAATTCGGTG
>VUQR01009573.1:6289-19259 GCA_015108515.1 Hemichromis elongatus | reverse complement strand
GTTATTGTAGGGTCTACCTTACAATTTAAAGCGCCTTGAGGCGACTGTTGTTGTGATTTGGTGCCGTATAAATAAAATTCCATTGATATGGGCTTTTGCAACAGGATAGTGCTCAAGTAGAGTAGAAAAGCACTATGTAACAACCAGTCTGTTTACCATTATCTGATTATTCATGTTTGGTCATAAGTAAAAAAATTTCAGTTATCACTGGGACAATGATCCTCTCCGCACCTATGGTAATAAACTCAGAATGAAAGATGACCCTAATATAAGTGGGTTAGAGACGTTTTCTCTGCAGGGTGGAGAGCCTTACCCTCCAAGATATGGTGAGAAGATTGGAAAGAGATGAAGAAGTCAAAGTAGACCCGCTGCTTTCTCCACACTGAACCGAAACAACCAAAGTAGTTCAGGCACTTACGAAGGACGCTCCCTGGTTGCCTTCCTTTACAGCTGTGCCAGGCACAGCCAGCTGGGCACAAGATGCTGAAGGGATTCTGTCTTCCAGCTGACCTGGGAGTGTCTGCGGATTCCCCCAGGAGGAGCCAGAGGAAGTCTGAGCAACCAGGACATCTCTGTTCCACCTGCTACTGTAAATGTGAAAAACAGAATGAATGAATTTTGTGTTGCTTCTAATCTATTTTAAATTAAGCCCGATGTATCCATTAAGACGCTACCTGAGTGATGTCATGTTTTGCAGCAGTCACTCTGAAACACTTTAGTTAAGCATAGAGGCACTGGCCTTTTTACAATATGAAACGGGAACTTACAACCTCTGACTGTTATGTCTTTATTTTTTTTCTTTTATCCAGTATGTCCCGTGTCTTCTCCTCTTCCTGAAAGTCTGACCTCCTTTAGCTTAGTGGAACACAGTAGATCTAACATGCTCTGCTGTCTCCCAGGGGAGTGCACCAGTGTTTTTTTTTTAGCCTCGCTGATAACCATTAACGAGGTGTTTTAGGCTCCAGATGTAGGAACATTTTTTAGATATGTGGATCAGCGTGCCGGTAATGAGCGGATGCATCAACATGATGAGTGAGTTGGTCAGAAGTTGGTATGTTTCTTTCAAGTTTCCACGTTGCTGCAGAAAGCACAGCGATAGGGATGCATGCATGAAGGTTCATTTAGTGCATTCAGCCATAAGCCAGCCGCTCTGTGCATGTATTCCCATAACATTCCTGTTTGAAAAATGCATCTCGGCAGCCATCTACATACTAGTATCCCTCTTTGATCTTCTAGCTCTTTTCTCTTGTTCACCCGCTCCCTCATTCCCTCAACAAGTCAATTAGCAGGATGCAGACCCCCATCTCTTTTGGTCTCGCAGCTAAGGGTGTCACGGTTACAGCTGTCTTTCCTTTGTTTCTGTTTGCTCAAACTCAGGCTGGTGCACAGCTCTGAGCTGCCCAGCTCTGAGGTTCTGAAGCTGGCACGGAGTAAGCTTCCCTACTCCCTCTGGGTCTCTCTCTGGCTGAGGGGAGCTGCCTGCCACTGATAGACTCGACTCCGTGTGTGTGTACATGTGTGTGTGTACACGTACACATGTGTTAATTATTCAAAGTGTATTAAAACTTAAAGATGCATCTCCAGATGCCTCTCTGATCGGTGGCGTGTTTAATGGAGAGAGACAGATGAGATGAGAAGCGAAAGGTGGAGCATCCACAATAAAACATAAGTGGGGGAGTGTGGCTGTGGCCTAGTTGTTAGAAAGGAAGATGCTTTCTAATCCAATCAAGCGCCATATTTAAGAAATTATGTGCACACTTGACAAAAAATGCAGACAAAAACTGCTCCTGAAATGAATTTACCCCCCTCAGTGTTTGATTCAATTAGCCTGTTCACAGTAGTCTTAGCTATTGCATATAAATGGATACACTGCTTCTGGTCATGCCTCTGAAAGCTGTGTGAGGATGTCCCTCAAGCATAAGTAAACTAAACAGAATATGAAAGCAAGAGAAATCCTCAAAATATGGACTGAAGTAGTGGAAGAGGTCAGAAGTCAGAATGAGATTCATTTTTAATTAGGTTGTTATGTTATTTGCTTGTTTTAACTGTTTTGAAATGCCTGAAAAATGACAGATTGGAAATCCCATTTGTCTATTTTGCTCAAGGCGAAACTGTCAACAAGCTCGTGGGATTTTTGGCTGTCTTCGGTCGGGTTGCAAAAGGAGGGGTAAAAGAAACAAGACGGACGAGGGAAGTGGAAGGTTAAAGATATGCAGAGGGAAGGAAAACGAAAAAGACACAAACGCAGGACGTTGCTGAAGGAGCAGCATTAGCATTCGATTAAAGGATGAGAAACACAGTGGAGTGGGAGAAGGACGACCCAAGAGATGCTTAACCATTCAGGAGATGAAAGGAAACGTGAGGGTCGTGACACCACCCGTGGCTTGTGTCTCCTTAGTATCTACTCAATAATTCTATGTCATTTATCTCTCTGGCCTACTTTAATCTTTGCTTGAAGCTGGGCTGCTTAAAATGACTTAATTGTGTCAGACTTTTACAGCGTTTGCTTACGTTCGTCCTCAAATGTTGAACGGGAAACGCTGAGATGTCGCTGATTAAGTCACGGCAGATTCAGAGCTACTTAGGCACATGTGTGACATCTGCTAATGGTTTTTCTCAAGTTAAACTTTGTATTTTTGTTTAATGAGCTAAGCCTGACAAATCCACAGAGATACCTAGCGAGAGAAGTAGATAAACAGTTTGCAGCACCCATTTATTTTGCAGTCCAAACTGAACTGAACTGCTTTCCTGTGTTTTTTTTTTGTTTCTCATCTAACCTCACTACTCCTTCGTGCCAAAGGCTTAATGAACCTCACTCTACTATTGTTTTGAAGGCACCCGAGTAATCACATGTGCGAAATTGGTTTTGAAAGAATTTTGACAAGGCCCAGTCTCAGTGGGTAAATTTAATGGCCGTCAGACTGTTGAATGGTGCAATGAGGAGTAGAAAGAGAGCAATTAACAGGGGTAACGCTACTCTTCAGTCCCATTATTCTTTGCTAACCAACATAGCTTTTTGGCTATGAGCAAAAAAAAAAAAGAAAAGAAAAAAAGATTCTTTTAAAACATTCTTCAAAATGAGGTTTTAGCTAAGGGGAGCCACATGTTTAATGTAGAGGCAGTCCAATTTCCAACAGGTTGCCTGTGGTTATATTGATTTCACCTTTGACAGATCTGCCAAAGTGGACCAAACAGTTCAGAGAAACTTGAATATTATTCAGCTCAATTTTATTTATATAGCACCAAATCACTAAAAATAGTTATTTCAAGGCACTTCATTCTACAATTATACAGATAAAACCCCAATAATCTGACAGCCCTCTTTGAGCAAGCACTTGGCAACAGTGGAAAGGAAAAACTCCCTTTTAACAGGAAGAAACCTCAGAAACAGGCTCGGGAAGACAACCAGAGATTAATAATTAATAATAACTAAAGATTAAATCCAGAGTGTTGTATAAATGTATAGCAAATGAAAAGACGTGTGTGAAGAAGAATCAGAGTGCATCATGGAAAGCCCCCAGCAGCAGAGGCCTATTGCAGTGTAACTATGGGTTACCTGTCCAGCCCTAACTAATCTTTATCAAAAAGTAAAATTTTAAGCTTGATCT
Organism: Hemichromis elongatus; assembly: GCA_015108515.1. NCBI lineage: Eukaryota > Metazoa > Chordata > Actinopteri > Cichliformes > Cichlidae > Hemichromis > Hemichromis elongatus. Next base: position 15,651 of record VUQR01009573.1, on the reverse strand, counting down.
TAAGAGTAGAGAGGGTGTCTGTCTCCCCAATCCAAACTGGGAGCTGGTTCCACAGAAGAGGGCCCTGAAAGCTGAAGGCTCTGCCTCCCATTCTACTTTTAAATATCCTAAGAATCACAAGCAGAGCAAAGTGCTTTATTTAGGTGCCACAGTACTGTGAAGTCTTCATTATTCACTAAAAAAACCCCTCTGATGAACACATTCTTGGTCTTGAAACGGTAATCGCACCTGAGGGCACTCAAGTTCAACCAGTTCAGAGCAGTCTGTCTTTTAATCTTGCAAGATCGATGTAAGATTCTGCTGCGGTATGTCACATTGTGCAGCAAAACTACACGGGCTTTGCTGTTAATACAGTGCAGCAGTATAAGCTCCTCTTTAGTGTCTGACAGCAGGTTTCCCTTGAGGTGAGAAGAGAGAGGTAATAAGTTGGTTTGATTAAAGGTAAAGAGGGTAACAAAGCTGGCTTTCAGTTTTTTGTGGGAAAGTAAAATTTGTAAATTCCTCATTGATGAAGTCCTAATGAAGCCAAGGTGTGACTTATGTTCATGCATTTATTTAAGTATCGACATTTCCCTTCATAACAGTAAAGTCGATCTGTTTCTTTTTACTTCTTCCCCGTACATGCCCCCATATCCCCTATAGTAAAGGGTTGCGAGTGGGTGGACACACCAAAAGGCTTCCAACACAGTTCAAAGTGTCTTTTATTGAACAGAAGAGCTCCTAGTCTGGTGCGATGGGGTGCCTGCCCTCCTTCCACCTGAGACTACGTCTGAGGAACTCTGTTCATTTGAGCAAAATAGATGAAAAGTTTTCCTGTTGAAATGAAGCACAGAGGGACGAGTCGCGATTCTAGAATAAAAGATGAAACGGGTCTGGCAAAGAGGAGCGATTGCTTTCAAAACTTTTTCTGGCCCCAGTGAATTTGCATACGAGATGCTGCGGTATCTTTTGTTGTGAAGTTTCCCGTGTTGTGTATTGCTTAAACTTTTCCGACCCGGGACCTCCGGGGACCCGTGAAACGCATTTGCTCGTCCAAAGACTAGCGGAGGAAATAAACTCGCAGGAACGTTTGCCTCGCTGGCTTTTTTGGTGACCTTGAAAGATTTGGATGATTCTCAGAGGGGTCACAGAAATCACTTATTATTCACTGGGTCACAGTCTAAAAAAAGGGGTTGTGAGTCTGTTTTTGGTTGGTTCCCACATGGCATGGAGCACTTTGTCATTTTCTTTTCACAAGATGAAACTAAATTCATCAAATTTTGATCCTGAGGGCTAAGAGAGAGAGAGAGAACACAAGGCTGTACTTAGTGAGGCCATCCTGATCACTTCTTGTTATCTGTCATGTATCCACTGTGTCACCCAGAGAAACACACACAAATACACACACACACTCTCTTGCAAACAGAGAGAGTGTGTGTGTGTGTTTTACAGGCTTCTATTGATCCACTAGCTGATGCTTATCATCTACATCCTCCTCTTTGACCATCCAGACTTGATAGCATCCTGATAGACACACAATCACACTTGGTCATCAGAGATAGCACACAGACCACTGCTATTCTAATGGAGACATGTGAGGAAGAGCTCCGTACAGTTACTGGGGTAGAGGTTTTTGTTTTTCACAAGCAAACACGCGCTTGTTTTTTGGAGGAAAAAACAAGGTGCAGTTTAAAAAGTGATATATTTAAAATAATATATGTATACAGAGGCACAGCAGACATGGCAGCAGAGGAACAAGCTCTAAGCACCAGATCCAGAGAGGCTGGGGTCTACCACACCAGGCAAGACCACAGATGCAAAGATGCCCCTGAGACAATCCAGCACAAAACAGCAGGGTGCAAGATGCTAGCAGGCAGGGCATACATGCACCACTATAACCAAGTGGCTGGTGTAGTATACACGAATATCTATAAATGGTAAATGAACTGGTTCTTCTGTAGTGCCTTTCTACTCTACCCGAGCATTCAAAGCACTTTATACACACATTCACCCATGCACACATGAACTTGGATGAACTTGGGTTTAGTATCTTGGCTAAGAATATTAGGCATGCAGGTAAGCGTCCAAGTAAACAAACCACTAACCTTCCGATTAAGGTCGCTGACCTTCTCTACCTCCTGATCTACAGCCACCCTGTGCCCCACATGCCCCCAAGTCCCAAAGTCAAAATAGGCATCGCTGAGAATGACCAAGCTAAGATTTTGTGGGACTTCCAGATACAGACGAAAAAACTGGTGCAGATATCAATAAAATAGTAGATTAAAAAAGATTAAAACAATTAAAAAAAACCCAAATAAACAATATTTGACAACACCTAAGATCTGTATTAAAGCGAGCAAGCCCATTTAAACAAGTAGGTTTTCAGCTGTGACTAAAATAAGGGAAGGTAATCTATATTTGTTAACACTGAAGGATGTGAGTTTCAGAGCCGAGGAGCAGAGCGAGGGAAAGCTGTTCCCCGTAGTGATAAGACGAGCAGAAGAAACAACAAGATGAGTGGCAGATGAAGATCTGAGAGAGCAGGAAACAGTGGTGATATGAAGCAGATCACAGAGACAAGGAGGGGCAAGGTTATGGATGCACTTAAATTTTAGAACTAAGAGTCGAAACTTTATCCTAGCTTGTATGGGCAGCCAGTGAAGCTGCTGAAGAATTGGGGTAATATGGTCTCTTAAGAGAGAACGGATTATGACCCGAGCTGCAGAATTCTGAAGAAGTTTATGGAGGGACTTATTGGGAGACTAAAAACGAGGGAGTTGCAATAATCGATCCAGGCTGTGGACAAGGATGGCATCAGCATGGGGAGTGACAACAGGATGAAGTCGGTCAGTGTTATGTAAATGAAAGTATGCAGACTGGTTTATCTAATTAATGCGAGACTGAAATGAGAGAGTACCGTCAAATATGACACCCAAATCTTTACCTGTGGGGAAGGTAGGATGGGGCAATTTTCAATAGCGACTAAATTTGACTGCACTTATTTGCAAACCTTCAAAAGTTTATGTGTGAGCGTCTGCAGTCGAACCGAGTTGGACCACATGCTTGGAGAGAGGCTGCGTCCCGCCAGGTGACCTGTGCACATTCAATCTGTTGGCAACTACTTTTATACATAAACAAAACTCCATACAATCTACCAGCAACCACTTATTTAATAATCTCAAAGAAGGTTCCTGTCCTATTTTTTCTCTAATGTGACTTTTAAGGAATAACAATCAGTAGGTGTTACAATGATATAATAGACTTGTAAGAAACAACTATTGCTTGGAACAGCAGAACAAGAAGTGGTTCTGTAAGGGTTAAGGCGAGTAGTGATAAGGAAGTGCAGTGCAAAAAAAAAAAAAAGAACGAAACACCATCTTTGAAATTAATTAGCCAAAATATTTCCCTGATACCTCTTCTAGATAAAGTGTTACACTGCTAAAAAAATGCAGGTGCTGCACGTATCAGAATACACACTAAATCAAATTGCCTGCTCCGTCTGCATAGCATACATTATTATTCTGGAGCGACAAAGCCCACGAATGGTATTGTAGTGCAGCTGTGCTGATAGATATCACTTTGTTTCTGGCCTTTGTTTCACCTTCGTCTTTGGTCTTTCACATAAGGAGAGCTTCATGTGCACACGTGGACTCGAGGGAGGTTGTCTTAGCATATAGTGTGCTCTATGAATACATTTTAGTTTGTCTTTTTAATAGAGATACACTAAAAAAAAAAGAGCTTTGTTAATAGTGAGAAATCGACAGTGTCAAAGTGATGGCCTTTAGAACTGTTTGTGCATGTGTGGGATAGAAAGAGAACGGGATCCATTGCACAGCTGGTGAGTGAGTGTGTTACTCTGTGTTAGATATACTCTCTAAGGACATAACTGTATTAGTGTCTAAAACTGAGACATTGCTCAACAGATGACTCTTCCTCTCGTTCCCCTGGGACATGTGGTCATCATATCAGGTCCTTTTTCTTTCTTTCCGTATGTGTGTGTAAGAGCGCTGGTCGATGGGGTCTCGCCCCTTCCTTTCTGAAATGCTTCATTGGACTGTAACGCTAATCCGCTGGGACCCTCTACACCGCGATGACCCCCTCCCAACACTCACACACATAGACAAACACACGGGCTCCCTCATCCATCATACTCGGTGGCTGTCTGCGCCTCCGAGAGGTGACCTCATTGGTGACAGCCAGCAGCCAATCGGGGCTCTCGCCTCATCTCTGACATCACTGTAGATGTTTCCATCCTGATAAACCCAATTAGAAGTGAGGGGAAAAAAAGAAAGTTTACGAAATATACTATACTGTGAATCCCAACGTTGAATATAGTAAAACAAATATCACCGTTATTACGGGTTTCCTGCATTCTTTGTTCTTTAGTTTTACAAACACTGTTTCTAAAGCAACAGGGTAATTAGACGTTATAATCACGCTCACGCCTTGGTGTTTCTCATTCTTCTCTGTATCCACATCACCGTGTTTGTTTTGGGAGCCTGCTCGATCTTCCAAGTGTTTCACCCTTAAGACATCTTACCCCCGCAGCCAATGAGGAGTGCGAGAGACAGAATGAGGATAACTGAGTATATAGAGACAGGGAAGCGAACGAGCAAAAGGAAGGCTGCGGAGGAGAGGAAAAGTCAATAGGAAAATGCAGCGAAGCATCGTAGACAGCTGGAGTTCATGACTGCAGGCATCGTCGTGTTTAAATAAACCGCAGAGCAGGTAGAAAGTGGCGGGTGGGCGGATCAGTTCCTTGGAAGATATCGGGAGCAGAAGAGGAAAGTGAGGTTGAAAGAGACTAGGAGACAACAGTGGGATTGGGATTGAAAGAGAAAATGATGTGTGACTAAGCCACTGGGAAATAAACACGACCTTGGATAAAACAAGTGCATCTAAACCCTTGTGGCTTTAATTACACAGGGCCTAGAGCTAACTCCCAAGAAAAAATGGTGATAGCTTAAGACTCCTGCAGAATCTATAGTTCTAAACTCTGAATATCTTTAGTATTTTATGCATTTTCACTAGTTAATCTAGTTAAGTTTTAGAGTTTTCTGTATGTCCATTATTCTTAAAGGCGATTTCTAAAGAACACATTCAGGGACTTCAAATTCAGAACAAACAGTCACATTGACTGGAGTAGAAGTTTAGTGTTCAAAGGCAGTGTTGGTCAAGTTACTTGAAAAAAAGTAATCCCATTACATTACTGATTGCTTATTTTCAAAAGTAATTAATTACTTAGTTACTTTTAAAAACATGATACACAACCAAGCTATAGACTTGACTTGAAGAAATGTGTTTAACATTTAAACATATTTTCTCCATGTTCCAGCATATAAATAAAATAATTTTTTGTGTTTACACTCACTCTTTCAAACAGATGCAGAAGACTGTCGCTCTTAAATCACTTTCCATCTGTTCCACGGTCGTACTCTCTCCCACACTTGATATATTATTCATTGTTGATCTGCACACGTCTTTTACCACGAACGTCGCATGCGCTTACGTCAGTGTCATGAGACACAAAATCACAGTTTAGTAACGCAGCAACTCAGCGTGTTTATGGGAAAGTAACTGTAATCTAATTACTTTTTTGCACTAGTAATCCCTTACTTTACTCATTACTTGAAAAAAGTAATTGGATCTCTGGTCAAAGGTCAAGGTCACTTGACCACCAAATTGGCATCTGATCGATTCTACATGTATTGATTTTTAAGGTTCAGTATTTTCTTTGAGTTGATAGATCACCGTGTATCTTATTTGGCTTTTGTCAGCCTTACCTGCCTTCTTATGCTCTGTGATCACAGTGCATAAATCTATCTATAAGCTCTTTAGCATGTTCTAATTATACACATTTTTAGTGTGCCAGCTAACACTTCGCAGTCTTTGCACACTTTTAAAGTTAGTTAGTTTCAAAATGTTGCTGTTTTCCTTTGCAGTTTAATTAAAAGTATTTATGTAACTTTTTAATTTTCTACTTAAAGGATAAATGTTTTATGTGTGAATGAGTATGATATGTTCACATATGCAATTTGTGAAGTGTGTCTCTTGTCCTGACTGGTTCAGGGAGGAGGGGTTTCTTTTCTGTTAAAAGGGAGTTTTTCCTCCCTACTGTCACTAAGTGTTTGCTCAAAGGGAGTTTCCTTTGGATTTGGGTCTTTACCTTAAATATAAAGCACCTTGAAATAAACTTGATGAATTGAGTTGAATCAAAGCATGTTGAGACATTTGGACTATGTAACTGAACCTTGGCTTGACTATCAGAGTTATAACAACATGACAGTTCTCAGACTGTTATAGTCTATCAGTTGGGTTCCTAACTGTATTTCTAACTTTCTAACTTGCATCATATTCTCTAAGAAACATTTATTAATGGCTCTCCTTTATTTATGATCTTTAGCCATACAATATCTCGAATGCCAAACTGATCTGCACTAAAATGATAGCAGACATCAATATTGTCTTTATTTACAGCAGTACTTTTTCTGCTGTGGCAGTAAAATGTAGGCAGTGATGTCATTGGTCGTTTCTGTCCCCGAATACAGACAAACTTCTGCTAGATTTTGTCCATATGCATCTTCCCATCTGTCTACCTATTAAATCAAATATATTTAAAATCTTGGTTATTGTGCTTCCTAAAAAAAGTTGTGCAACTTAAGTGTGTAGGCCTACAGATGCAGCTAACAGAGACGTAACAGAGATTTCACACTGCTGATATGGAAGAGGAACTCAGATTAATTTCTTTCTGAAGGCTTACCTTCCCACCTTTGATCACAGTATCTGTGTATTTGGCCCCAAGGCTACTGTAAAACACTCCACAGGCCGAAGCACTAGCTTACTGAACACAGCCAGAGGGCAAGATTTAGCTTTGGATCAGTTTGCGTGTGTGTGTGTGTGTGAGAGAGAGCGAGTGAGATGATAAATGTGTGTGTATGTGTGTATTTAGTGCATATCCATCTAGATGTAGCGCAGCCTACGTTTCACTGTGTCTGTATTACTAGTCTGGGAATTAGTTTGGAAAGATATAAGCGCTGTGTACGACTCCCGTGTTGCAGAGCTCCTCCCCTGCCTCGCTCTGCTGGGAACTTGACCTCCTTGACTCTCATCCCCCACTTTAATAAACGAGTGTATGGCTCCCAAGACCTCGTCTCGCCTCCATATCTCCTCCCCTCTCTCCTTTTCACTTCACCTCCCTCACCCTTTCTCATCCAGTGGTTTATCACTGCTCATCCTCTGCATCACCGTTCTTCTCTGGCTTTCAGTGGAGTAAATTTGGATCTCAACAAGGCATTTCTCTAGTTGTTAGTTTTTAAGTAAAATACAGAGTTTTATGAATAATGACACTTTCATACAGTGTTAAATATTTCACATTACTGCTCATGCTTTTTTAGCCCATTGTTTAACATTTTACTCATCTAGAAACGTTGATACTTTTTACAGTGTTCATCTTTTAGTGTTTTCTTTTTGAGCTTCCTTGTTCTTAGTGTCCATTACATGTAAAATAGATCAGGTTTAGTAAGACTTTTTAATAAGCATTATTAATAAATTGCAACTTGGTAGCTGATTAAACTTTACTTAGTAGTCTTAGAGTCAACAGTTAATAAAGCTTCTCTAATTGGTGTTGTTTAATTAGTTTGATCATTCTGTAGGGTGTAGCTGTAAAGATGAAACTGTTTATGAAAAAACTGTAAACGGTTAATAAGATGCATGCGTAAAAGCAGTTTTTAAAAAGCATGTAAGGACACGGGTGATTGGTTTGTTCTTGTCCTTTCATCCTTTACCATTCAGTCAGATTTAGGCAAAATAAGTTGCTTGGGGTTTAGAAAAACATGCAGGTTGGTTGTACTTTGGGGTCAACTTGGAGGAAAGGCAGGTGTTAAATGTAAATGTGAGGTCAAAGGTCAAATGTGACATGATATTTGGATACAAGCTATGTCGCGATATTGAGAATTCCCACATGCCGGTATCATTTCCAAAAAATTGCCAATACAACCAAAGGTAGTAGAATTTAAGCCACAGTTGTAAAGATAAAAGGCATCTTAGGTTGACCTTATTTGAGGTCAGATGTCAAGTGTGAGATGATATTGTAAATCTTGATACGGTATGGACTGTACTGCACTTGTGAGAATCAGAGTTTCTATGTTAAGGCTTTTTGTCAATTTTCAACAAGTTAACCTTGAAAACCTCAGTGGATGTAAGCCAAGTTTTAATAGACCCCTTTACACCCCTACAAGGTTTTATCAGAGTTCATTCAAAACTATTTGAGCTATTGTGTTTGCAGCATGATAGCACGCATGCAAACTGGGGGAGGTAACAATTGCACATTGCATTATCTAATTTTAGGTGTATAATTATTATCAGAATATAGATAGCTGTTGTTGTGTTTTGTAGATGCTGAGTGTCCCAGATTGACCCATTATTGTAAATCACGTTCGATTTCTATGCAGTGCTGATGGGAGGATGGATGAAAAATCATCAAACGCGCCTATTTCCTGCGTAGCAATCAGCCGACCACTTTTCAGACACGTAGCAGATCGATCTGCAACTTTAGATGAGTGGCGACAAGAACATCACTTTCATTTTGTTTTTTGTTGGGTTTTTTTTATATATAAAAGAACAACAACGTGGCGTGGGGTGAAAATGAGGCCAGTCCCAGTGTAACATTCAACAACCAGAGTGATGTGCAGTCGGGGTTGCGACCTGTAACAGTTTCCGGCGCTGTGCTCTTTGTGCTGCTGTGTTGGTCCTAGAGTAGGAGATTTGTGTCAGTGTAGAACTGTAGCATTACTGTAGCATAGGCTGTCACCTGGTTTTCTCATCCATTTATGCCTCCATTTTTTCTGAAAATTGCATTTGATTGGTTTAAATAAAATTTGCCTGATGGATGTACAGTTTAACCGTTTTTGCCTGCAACACAATCAAAGACTCAGAAACAAAGCAACAAAGGGAGCGAGAGAGCGCTACAGAGAACCTAAAGATCAAGTGTGAGCGACAGGAAGAAAGAAAAGAGAGGAGAAAAGGAGAGGGATTAGAGGAATCCCCCAGGTAGAGAGATTGTTGTGTCTCATTGTGTAGAACCGCTCCGCTATCTGATGCAGACTCAGCTCTGACACCTGTCACCACTCCTAATGAAACAGCTCCCACAATCCTCTGCTCTCCAATCTTTTGTTCATTCCCGCCCTCCTTTGTGCATGTTTCCCTCTCTCTTTTTTTTTATTGGCTTGTGCAACTGTGTGTCTTTGTATGCTATATGTAGACCCTATGTGGGGAATGCCTTTGTACGTGTGTTAAGAGATGTGTGTGTGTGTGTGTGTGTGTGTGCGCGCGTATTATCGTGTTCCTAAGAGAAATGCTGCACTGTGCTTTTGATTCTGACTCTG
>VUQR01009572.1:474-13499 GCA_015108515.1 Hemichromis elongatus | reverse complement strand
ACTTAAGTAAAAGTCCTAAGTACATACTTTTAAATTTACTTTAAAGTATTTTTTTTAAGTAAAAGTACACAATCGGTTGTCTCAGGCTACGTCCACACTAATGCGTTTTCGTTTGAAAACGCATCTTTTTTTCTCCGTTTCGCCCTCCCGTCCACACTGAGACGGAGGGAAAACGGAGCGTTTTTGGAAACGCTCTCCAAAACGCATCAATCTGTAAACGCAGCGTTTTGGCGTAGTGTGGACGGCCAAAACGGAAATTTTTTAAAACGATGACGTATGTTAGTCATATGATGCAGTCATGTGACCACTTTAACCAAGATGGTCAGACGGCATCGTATTGCAGTTGTTTTGTTTGCTCAGTTTCAGTTTAGTTTCAGTCAGTAAGTTTTTAGTGGCCGTATTAAAGATTAATATGAACTCATTTGTGACTCGGAGCAACAGCTCCACCTCATTATCATTCCATCTGACACATCTCGCCTTTTCGCTGCTCGTTTTAAAGAGCCGGAAAGTAAATAAACAACACATGGAAATTACGCAGGTCGGCTCGTCTAACATTTCACGCATGCGCGGTACTGGACGCGCAAAGGTGTGAAAAACGACTCAAAATAATAGTGTGGACGGGGATCATTTTTCCACGAAAGCTCCGTTTTCCAAAAGATCCGGACTAGTGTGGACGTAGCCTTATTATCCATATCATTGAAACAATGCCCACTGGAGGTGTTAATAGGTTTCGGAGTCCTGGCCTGATGAGTCAGCTCTGTGTTGTGCCATCTCCTGAGCTAGAGGTTGTTTGGTTTCCCCAATGTATACATCTCGCCAATCCTCCAGGCACTTAACAGGGCACACCATATTACTCTGTTTGTGCCGGGAACTCGATCCTTGGGGTGGAGCAATTTTTGGTGTAGCATGTTTTGAAATTTGAAAGTCACAGAGACATGGTGTTTACACTAAAGGTTTTTGCTTAGGTAGTGACTGTCCTTCTCTCCTAGATTGCCTGCAGCTATTTTTAGGGGCCTTCCCAGCTTTGACAAATGTCCAGCGGGGACAACCACATTCCCTCAGGGCCACATTTTGATACGTTGACCTTCAGCCTCCCAAGCCAGTCTGTGTGGGGATGGTGTTCACTCTGTGTTGTAGCATCCTGATGACACCCAGTTTGTGTTTTAGAGGATGAAGAAAGTCAAACGTTAAATCCTGACCCATGTGCGTTGGTTTAAAGTACACATCAACTTTTAAACGTCCCCCATTACTAATGCATTTTGACAGCCTAAGAAAGCTAGCCTGCCATTTTTCATTTCCTCCCTGGTGAACTCGATGATATTGTGAGAAATGCTTTGTGGTACATAGTGAAATGAGATTTTTCACCCACGCGTCATCGACATACCTGAACCAGTGACTCAACAGGATACGATAACAGAGCCCTTTATTTCCCCACTTCGATCCTTTGGCTACAAATTAGCCAAAATGGGTGAAACTGGGGATTTCATTGCGTACCCGTGTTTCTGCCTCTTGTATGTGAAATATGTAGAATGAGAACAGAGCTCCAAGAGCAGACACTTTGCTTTGGTGCTCAGAGTTCGTCCTGTTACTGAGAAAAATGTACTGTTTACAAAATTCAGACAAAGAGCAAAAAATCACTTGGATGAGGAACTAAACTGTTTGTCCAGATGAACAAATGTAACTTTCTGGGATTTCCTTATCTAGATGATTTAGCATGCTCAGCATGGTTGACATAGAAAAATTGTGTCCTTATACAAGGATATACAGAAAAAAAACCTCAATTAAAAAAAAATCTAATTACACAAGAAAAGCAAAACTTTTCTGTTGTGACAACCATTATTGTCACTGGTTTAGGTTTCTGCCAACATTTAGAATCTGTGCCACAAAGAAAGTTTGTGTGGCTCAACATCAGTCTTCAGTACCTTCTCATATTTGGAGCAGGACATATGAAACAAATATCTATGCATCTTCATATTCTTATCCAAGTCAGTGTCCAAATCAGGAGCCGGAGCCTATCCCAGCTGTCATAAGGTGAAAGGCAGGGTACACCTGGACAGGCTGCTAATCTATTGCATGACTAATACTGAAGGACAGACATTCACTCTGATGTTCACCTTTAAGGCCGATTTAGAGTCACCAATTCACCAAACCCATGAATGTCTTTTGGCGGCTATGGGGGTGGTTGTCTATCACATGAGTAAGATATAGAATCGTGAGTTACTAACAATGTGAGAGTGTGTGAATTTGAAAAAGCCTTTAGTCGTAGATAAAAATATCAATGTGCAAGTGACTAGGTGAATAAGACTTGCAAGAGAAAGCAGTTGAGCTTTGAGTCCTCAGCTGAGCAGCAGGGTGTTATGTAAATACTAGTTCATTTACTGTGGGGGAAAAGCTGGAGTACACAGGGAGAGCCCAAGCAAGCAAACTCTACACGTTTGCGCTCCACCATCATGCTGCCCTATGAAACAAACACTAGGAAGAATATAGCTAAACCCCGCAGCACAAGTAATTGAGTGCCTCTCAGTAAACTGCGTCTGGTTCATCAGCGTCACAGTCTTACTCACAGGATCATGCAGAACATGATGAAGATGTTCCACAATGCGATGAAGATCCGAAAGTACCGCAGGCTGAGCAGAAACTCTCTGATGTTGTCCCCTAAAAGACAGACTGTGAATCTTTGTGGCAATACTACACACACTCTTTCTACGACCCTCTCAGTCACACACACCTGTTGTTGGTGATCCAGACTCATCTCCAAATCCCTGCGACTCCTTCCTTTTGCTATAAAAAACGAAACAAAAAAAACACCTTCATCTGTCTCTGCTCATCCTGCTGACACACAAACTTCGAATGATGACTGAGCACAATACTCACAGCTTGAAGTTGAGCACAGCCCCTGCGTTCACCAGTAAAGTCCTGCAGAGCACAAACACGGAGTTTGGTTATCAGGTCACAGCTGCTGAGCTGGCATTAGCAACAAGCTAGTTAGCTTGTCATTTTGCGCTACACACGGCTACCTGCCTGACACAACATTACACAGCGACACACAAAGACACACAGATAACTAATTAGCTAAATACAAGATGTGCTTCCGTGTGACATATGCCACACGACTCGAATAATTACCCGAATATCAACAGATCCCCGATCATCTTGATCAAATCACATCAGAGGCGCCTCACTTCCGGGTTCGCGCACGTAATGAGAAACGTGACCAATACGAATCCGGTATCGTGAGAAATACATTGTGTTTTTATTCCCTGGGTTGAGACTGTAAGGTGCAACCTTACTAACCAGTGATCGTCTGCCAAAAATCGTTTTTCAGTGTTTCAGCGTAGTTTTATGTGTAAATAGACTTCAGTGAACATGATTAATAAAGAGGTTATATACCAAACCGGCTTTATTTAAAAAAAAACAACAAAACACTAAAGCACTTAGCCAAATAAAATATGTTTATAGAACTGTTATTGTATTTGTTGACATTTCTGCGGCTCTCTTGGCCAAATCCCCCTCAAAAATAAATTTTTGACGTCATTGGTTAATTAAGGTAAATATAAAAGTCACATTGGCCTTGTGACAGGCATTATTTATTGTTTTTTTCTATTCCTTCATAGTAGTGGGATAAATAATTTCTTTGGTAGCTCTCGAATTTCGTAAGGTTTTTTTGTTTTTGTTTTTTTGGTGAAAGGAACTTTTTATGGCATGCCTTTGGCTCCCCCTTTTGGAGAGACTAAGCACTACAGCCATTATTGTGGGAATTTAAAGCAAATACGGAGAATAATAATTTACAACCATTAAAATAAATCGTGGTTTACTTAATAGCGTTATTACATTCACCTCGACATCTCTGCACTGCCGATGAGTGTGAACAAGGTTGGTATTAAAGCATCACCTCAGATCAGGATTGTGTTTTCATGAACGAGTGAGTAATTATTTGTTGGTGTGAAGCCTTGACGCTTTTTAAATTTTTATTTTTTTCCCCTGTTGTGTCTCTGAGCTGCAGTGAACCTCCAGCAGCGTCCTATGGCTCGGCTGAGCGACGATCTCGATGAAGACGCCACAGCGAGTCTTTTGTTTGTCAGCTGAAGCGGCTGAAAGGTCGCCTGAAAAAGCGGAGCAGCTGGCACTGAGCGCTGATGATGATGATGCCGAGGCCGTGGAGATGAGTGTTATTAATAGGAGGGCTTGAGTGTCACATCCTTTCACAGTCGAGAACAGGGGGACTTGCTGTGGCGGACAGTCGGCGGACCGGGTTTTGGGGGGTCTTCCGATCCAGACTGCGCAGTTGGAATAAAACAGAAACGCAGCTCATCCGACCGGCAACATGGACGTGCTGACAGTTCTTAATTTGGGCGATATTGCCCAAGCTTTCTCCAAAATGGGAATGTTTCCCGTGTTTGATCTCGCTTACTACATCGTGTCCATCCTCTACCTCAAATATGAGCCAGGTGAGTGTGCCTGACACTTTAATGCTTATTCTTCATGTCATAAATATGTTACAATGTAAGTCTGCTTGCTGTTTGCGCAACAGTTCACAGGCTGTTAAGTAAAATCTAGAATAGCACGTTTTATACACTTATGACTGGAATTTAACCGGGAAGTAATGAATGAAGCGAGAAAGTCCATGGTTTGCATGATATGTAAATTCATTGTGTACTGAAAGCTTTATTTGTGTTACATTTAGTCCATACTTTGCCTAAATACCCTTACAAGGACTTTCTCTTGCAGTTATCTGTATAGTCCTTATAAAGAATGACCTGTTACATAAACTCCAGCAGCAGCAGCTCTGCAGCTCTGCTTTGCTTTATGTGTGTTGCTGCAGCAGCCTGACCTCCTTTAGGAAATCACTGGAGTAGATTAAACCCCCCAGCTTTGTGTAAAGCCCCATATTTTCCATTAAGATTTAACTCTTTTGAGTAACAGAGCCTGAGAAGGATGAAACCTGAGGCCTGTGCATACCAGTGATTTAAGCAATAAATAGAAGGGCCTGAAATAGACGATCAGTGGGACCTCCAGAGCCCCCCCACCACCTTTGCTGCACACTTGGGCTTTACTTGTCCCTGAGAATGTGTGCGTGTATTCCTTGAAATAACACATTTGCCTCTCCACAGAGTAAAACACGTACTGTGATATTGATATGATGGTCTGGTCTTGTTGGCACTTCAGGTTTCAGCCTTGATGAAAGGAGCACAAACTGCATCTCACCCTTTTTAATAAGTTTAAAAAGAAGCCCGCCATGCCCATTGAGTCCATTTAAAACTGTTTGCACAGCATGATTAGAATAACTGCATCATCGCTCACATTTTCCTCTGCTGGAGGTTCTCGTAAGCACAGCTGTACCCCACCTGGAAGCTTGTTTTAGAAACTACTTGGATAAAGTTAATGCTATAAATGCTTTTATCAAGTTTAGTGAAGTTTGTTAAAATTTCAACTGGTCTGAAGTATGTTGTTGAGGGACCAAAGTTTCCTATGTTTAAGGTAGATCAGAGAATCTCCCAGCTGGCACAGGGTTGAGATGTACTGGCCAAAAGACTGCAATGTGTGAAATAAAGAAGCATACAGCAACAAGGTAAAAGGCAACCAAAACAGAGGGACTGCAGAGAGTTTTAAGGACCTTTGTGTGTGTTTCAAAGTTAGAAAGTACCAGCCAGCGCGAATCAGGCTGGCTCGTGACTTCAACTGTAAAGCTTGCCTTATTTTCATGCATGTAATTTCACAGTCAAATGAGTCCTGCTGCAGCACCCACAATATCACATCGCAGCCACAATTATCCTGCACACGTCTGAGCAGAGAGCCTAAAATCGGACCAGAGCTTTGAGCTTTTTTCTTTTTTTGGTTGATGTGACAGGAGAAAGGAGAGAGAGAAGTGTAGGGTCAAAGGTCATGAGTGGCCTTTCAAAGTTGCATACAGGAGGGGCCAGAGAGCAGGATGTATTTATAGGGCGGTATTTCTCAGGATCAGGTTGCCTTCAAATTGAGGACTGGTTGAACCACCACACCCCCAGCCACCTGTTGGTGGAGATTTGCACTTACATCTCGACTTACTGTAACAATGCTGTAACGCCGGCGAGTCGTACAGTCTCAAAACTGGATACATGTAACCTTTTTTGTTGTCACGCATTTGCAATTTTTCCCCAGCATTGGATGAAATGAGTTCTGTCCTCCTCTCAGCAGCAGAGGACTATTTACCCAAAGTGCTGGGCATGTCTGAGCTTCTTCAGCGTTACTCACTTTAATAGCACACATGATCAGTCCATAAAACATGACTTGTAGGTTAAAGCAGCCACCACACTAGGAACCCGTTAAAGGGAAATAAAATGAAATGCACATAGAAATGAGAGGCCTCATACACTTCTGATATATTTTGTTTCTACCTGAATTCATAACTTTGACTTTTGTATTTCTTACTTATATCTGCTTCTGTTTTCTTGTTGCACCTCCTGTGTGCACATTGTGTCTAACAGGATTTTCTTCTTTCAAATAAGTTGGGCACCTTGTTTCGCTTTTGTCCTGCTGCTTCATCAGCTTCATCAGCTGTAGCACAACATGAAGCAGACACATTTTTAGCTGCAGTACACTGGACTTTTAGGATATATGCACCCAGTATATTACAAAGAGCCACTCTAGTCTGTATCCTTAAGCAAAGCAACCATTTGTCAACTTATAAGCGACTCATCCTGTGTCAACACTGACTTGTGATAAATATGTGTACTATCAGGGCGTGACCTGGAATGATAAACTGGGCGTGCAAAAAGATACATACAGGGCACACACACACGGGATCCACTGATAGTAACATTTGCAGGCTGCTGGTAACAGTTAGGTCTGCAGGAGCTGCCAGAAATCATCAGAGGTTAATATAGTTAATAAATAAACATTCTGCCCAAAGTGTTGACTTTAATTAATTTAATTATATGCACATTTTACATAAAAACAGGAATTTGACTGGTATGAATTTAGTTTATATTAAGCACATTTTACTTTATTTGACTATACAAGCCTTTGATTTTATATATTTCACTGGTATTTTACACAAACTTATTGTTTCACGTTGACTGAGGGCGAAAACTCTGAGTGTTTTAGAGGAGCAGAGGGTGGTGCAAAACAGCCTCCATGTTTTTCTCACTAAACACTCATAACAGGTCTTATCCTCAAGGAGATTTTGCAAAGCATTCAATCGATCGATGAACATCGTTTTATTACATTTACAAACAGATAAAAAGGATAAACAATGACTGTTAGTTTTTTTAAATGTAATTTTTGATACGACCACTAGGAGTCGCCAAAGTTAAATGATTTTCCTCTTTCTCTAAAGAGAACTTTTGACTTCCAATCAAATATATACACTGTTTGTAGATAAATCACCTGACTGATCTTATAGTTACCCTAGTTGGTGAGTTGCTTGAGTTTTTGGAGGATTTTGTTAAGTTTTTCTGTTTGTATAATCTTGGAGAAAACAGAAGAATGAGCAGCATCTGACTCTCTATTAAAGGCCCAGAGCACATCATCATCATCATCATCAGCTTCATGCGCACACTGGGAGCACCCATTGACCAGCTGCTGTGATGTTTTCATGTTCACACCCTTCTGACAGCTCGTCTTCTGTGTTGCAGGCTCAGTAGAGGTTTCTCGCAGGAGTCCCGTGGCCTCCTGGCTCTGCGCCATGCTCTACTGCTTTGGTAGTTACATCCTGGCAGACATCATACTTGGAAGCAGCCCCGTCGACTATTTCCAACACAACAGCCACATCCTGCTGGCCTCAGCTGTCTGGTGAGAAAACCCCCAGAACCAGTTTGCACATCACTCATGTGGCCTCTGCTGCTTTTATCAAACTTTCAAGATGACATTTATGATACAAAGATCTGTCTCTTCCATTAGACATCAAGGATCATGAGTTAAAGTTGCAGCGTGGTCAGGAAATCAAACACACACAGTGGATTTATGCTTTTTTTTTTTTTTGTTCACAGGGAGGAGATTTATATGTATTAGGAATAAATAAATTAATGTTTTATATTTGTTGAGGAATAAACTCACTAAGGTTGTCAATCTCAATTGTAGGTACCTCATCTTTTACTGCCCGCTGAACCTCTTCTACAAATGTGTGACTTTCTTGCCCATCAAGCTGGTGTTGGTTGCCCTGAAGGAAGTTGTCCGCACTCGTAAGATCGCCGCAGGGGTTCATCACGCCCACCACGCCTACCACCACGGCTTCTTCATCATGGTGATCGTTGGATATGTCAAAGGTTGGTGTGACAGGGCTTTTGGTGTGTGTATAGTCCCTAAATCACCAATATTTACAGCTAGATGGAAAGGCAATAGTGCTTGTGAGGAACAAACTAGTCTAAAAGCGAGTCATGGCAATTGCCAACTCTTTGGTACTAATTTAGTGGCACATACTCGATGCATCTACAGTCTTTGTTACTGTGGCTGTTGGATCATCAGTCCCAGGACAAAAGCCAGATTTAAACATTAGATGTACATGTGCTTGCCTGCGTGGATGGATTACCACCAAGTTAACTGTGTCTTGAAAGCTCCAGGCTCAAGTGGTGTGCACTAATGTGATCAATAAATGAATTAAATGTCCAGTGTAACACGATTATAGTTTTGTGGTTAACCATAATGTGGGTCCTGTGTGGAAACAGAGTTTTTTATTATGTGTTTAAAAAGGGTCCGGAAACTATATTAGTATATAAACTGTGCACAGTCTGAAGAAGAGGTTCCAGCTGCATATAAAACGCTAGCTGTGGGTTCATTCCAGACATGAACGCACAGCTGATCTTATAGAAAGAAAGAAAAAAAGCCCCTATAAGCTAATGGTATGCTTCTATTTAAAAATATAGCAAAGCCTGACAGATGAGGTTGTACTAAACTTTAAATCGTATCTCTGCTGTAGCTCTTTATCATGAAAGCCTCCTGTGTTGCCCCAGTTATAGTAAGGAGGCCCTGCAGGTGTCCTTGTTGAAAATGGGCGTATGAAGCTGAAGTCAGAAAAGAGCAGTGACTCACAACATAGACTTTTCTTTTTTTAAATCCTCATGTCTATTTTTATCCTCACAGGATCTGGAGTGGCTCTCATGTCCAACTTTGAGCAGCTGCTGCGTGGTGTGTGGAGACCCGAGACCAACGAGATCCTCAACATGTCATTGTAAGCATGGGAGGGATATACATCCATCAGTGTCTCCTCAGACACAAAACTGAAAGCTGAACGATGAGTTTGTTAGAGTCACTGATGTGGAGCTCTGAACGTGTTCTGACTTCTGGTGCCCTCTGGTGGTGGGACCCAAAAGGACACTCTAAAGACCATAATATCGTTGTGTTGTTGGTAACCTGTTCGCTTTACATGTGAAATATCCCCCACTTGAGACACAAACTGAGACTCAGGGGTCACAAGGTAGTGTAGTTCTAGTGGCTGCCCCGAGCCTGGATGAAAACGCAGTCACAGCGTCCAGCATAAAATCTGTGGCAAATCAAAAGTGTGCTCCAATCTTCTGACGCGACTCCTTGAGAAATAACCAAACAATTTTCAGATAGGAGTTTATTTTTTAATATTATGAAATTAACTTTAAGTGTAATTAAGTTTGTTTACTCTCCAGGGGTAATTCGTGCTTTTTATCAAGCCTTCTGCCACCTAAGTGAATATTAAAATAGAAATAAATTCAAATTAAAAGGCAGATTTTCACTCTTTATGCTGACTGTTGCTAAACCAAACAGAAATGTGCTCCAGCCTCCACTTCAGCCCTATTTGCTCTCTGTTTCTGCTGCCAGCATTAGTTTTACCACAAGTTTGTGTTTTTTTTCCTACAGCCCAACCAAAGCCAGCCTGTACGGTGCCATCCTCTTTACCATGCAGGAGGCCCACTGGCTGCCAGTGTCCAAGAGCACCCTTATCCTCATCTTCACCCTCTTCATGGCCACAAGCAAGGTACGATCAGCAATTCAGTGACTGAACTCAGAACACATCTGCACTGTGTCAAAATTATGTCATATTATGTGGTTATTTTTTTCAGTTGGAATGTTTCACTTAATATTTCTGAAAAATGTGGGATAAACTCTAAGGCTGCTTTAATTCTGAACTTAAAGGAACAGAATAACTCACTAACTAGGCACTAATGAAGGAACACACAGCAAAAGGGAGAATGCAACATAAAACAGAAGCAAACTGAGGGTTTAAATAAACAACACAGCTGAATGTGATCAAACTGTTCTCTCCTCTCAGGTGGTGATGACCGCCCGGCACTCTCACGGCTCCCCCTTTGCTCTCATTGAGTCCTGGATCTGCCACCTGCTGTTCGGCTCTCCTCTGGGTGGCGGTGAGGAGGACCACCATCATCCTTCTCCTGCAGGTGTTCCATCTTCACCTCTCAAGACCAAGGAGGATCTGAGCGAAGGTGCTCGCAAGAGAAAGGTCAAGAAAGCTGAGTAGAGCGCCGTGCTGCACTACCGAAACTGCATCTGACTCGCCCTCGTGGCCTCCGCACGATCGGACTTCCCATTCCTTTCGACGAGGGGCAGTTTGATGATGTTTGATCTTTTGCTAAGTGAGAGCATTTCTATTAGAGCAACATGGTGCTTTCGACATTTGACATCACCCGAGGACTCTGTACATACCACAGCAAAAGCTTCACAACCAACCTGGACCTTTGAAACCTATTTATTTATGTGTCTGTGAGCATCTGTGCAGCACTGTGTGGTGATCCACGGTCAGGGGCTGCAAGGTGCCCTTTGACAGCTTTCGCTCCTCATTAGTCGTTGTTACCAGGAGCACGTGGTTTTCTTTTAGTTCACCAATTCTTATTTTCATGAAGGAAGCAGCAGAAATGTAAATTAATTTGACTCTTAATCTGAAATTCTAATGTGAATAAAACATTATGTGAAAGAACACCGATAATTTTTACACTGAAATGAAAGCAAATTAATATCTTTCAATAAAATCAGGAGAAACATGGTGTCTGTGCCATTTGTATGTTATCTATTCTCTTTAACAGTCTTTCTTCCACCAGATGAGTCACCCCTGCTGGCCACTTAATATAAATCTGATTTTGTCTCCTCTTAGTGCACAAGTGGATCTGCATGTTCTGACTCTAATAATGACTATGAAATGACCATCCATCTATCTTCTCCAGGTCTGCATGGCGGCAGGTGGAGACACCACCACATCACACCCTAAACTGTAACCGTAACCGTCTGTGAAGGTTCTCAGTCATCCAGGTCATCGTAGTCTAAGGAGCTGTAAGGAAAAGGCGTCTGGATTTCTTTAGGTTTCTTGAAGACGTTTCACCTCTCATCCGAGAAGCTTCTTCAGTTCTAGGGTCAAATGGTGGAGAGTCCCATATTTAAGCCTTGTGGGAGTGTCCCTCGTAGAGGGACAATGGGCCCCCTACTGATCCTCTACCTAATCACACGAGGTGTGAAAACGGGTGTGGGTCTCAATCAGCCATGGCCAATCAGCTTCTCGGATGAGAGGTGAAATGTCTTCAAGCAACCTAAAGAAGTCCAGACACCTTTTCCTTACATCTCCTTAGACTGTAACCGTAACTCAAAGTGTAGCCCAGTAATCCTGATCTTAACCACAATCACAACCAAACCCCAAACCGTGACCAATCCTTTTTTTGTATTTTTTTTTCCAAAGTGGACGTCAGCAGGATTTTTATTCTGTTGTAAAGTTATGAAATAATAACTATGTGATTGGTCAGATGCAATGTTGATCCATGAACAACACCTACACGAGGACATCGGCTATATCCTCCTGGGTCTATCACAGGTCCTCCGCTTGGACGGGCACACCCAGATGACCCCGGAGGCATCCTCGTTGTTCAGGTGATTCCTCTGAGAAAAAGAAAACCAACCCCACAGGGTTACTGGGAGCAACCCTAGAGCCAGGCCTGTGGAGAAGGGGCCTCAGTCCCTGGGGCCAGCCCTGGGGTCAGATCCCTGGCTGTTGAAGCTAGCTCAGAGACAAAATGTACTTCACAATTTATTTATGTGGCACAAAACTAGCGACTCAGCCTATAAAACTGTCTGTGAAGTGTTTACTGATGTCACAGAGCAAGGATTATAGTTGTAGATACATTTTCTGCCAGCAGATGAGGCACTTAGACACCGGCTTCACTTTTTATACCTGAAAGCTACATCCATCTTTTTACACAGTCTTTAGGAGATAACAAGAAGCATTTTTAAGCTTTCAGTGTTGAGAATGTGACACAAAAAGTAAACTGTCCTCAGCATACACTTTGAAATTAAAACATAATACAGTATACGTTTTTTTGTTTGTTTTTTTTTACTAGGAAAGTGAATTTCCCTTCTAGTGCCAAAGCCCCATAGACAACTGTACAAGTGAATCAGATCAACTCGAGCTGTAACACTGCATTTATCTAAATGTATAAATGCGAATAACTGGAAGATTAATATGACTCGCATCCAAGAAATTCGCCTATTCAGGTTGTATTATTGAGATTCAGAGGTACACCCTGTGTCTCCACAATAAGCTTTTTTATACTACAGCGTGGTGCAAAAGCCAGTCTTCATTACCATCATTCATTACTGTAAACATGAAATTCTGATCATTTAAAGACATGCCCAGGGCCAAAATATAATTCTTTTTACAGGCAGTTCTGGGACTCAGTCGATATTATGTAACCCTGAAGCTGCTGGGAGGTTAAAAACAAACAAACCAAAAAACAACAAGAAGAAGAAAACAGAAAAGGGCAGAGGTGAACCTCGAGCCATGTCCTCAGAAACTGAGAAGCCCCCTGATGTGTTCACAAACCGTTTTAGCCCAAACCATCACTAATGAAGTTTGCAGGAGGTTGTTCCACTTGGCTTTTAACCCTAACATTCCTCACAGCAGTAAAGATCAGAGAGGGAAAATATCTGCTCGATGCATTATCTATCTATCTATCTATCTATCTATCTATCTATCTATCTATCTATCTATCTATCTATCTATCTATCTATCTATCTATCTATCTATCTATCTATCTATCTATCTATCTATCTATCTATCTATCTATCTATCTATCTATCTA
>VUQR01009568.1:1989-22060 GCA_015108515.1 Hemichromis elongatus | reverse complement strand
AGAAATATAAATCTAAATTGCAGCTATAATTGAGCCCTGCACCCATCAAAGACTCAGATTATGTATTGATGTAATTCTGGTAATCTTTAACCTCGGTCATATTGTATAGAATTAAAATGTAGCTCTGTCTCTCTGCAGAAGGAATGATGAAGAAATGATTGAAACATGCTTTAAAAATGATCACAAATACTGTACAAAAACATGTTTATTATGACAGTAATAGCATACCATAGAAATAAGAGCTCATGTCAGCTGTATAAAAATACAAAATCCTGATGCATTTTAGTGTGAGCATCATAGATCATTTGAGAAAAAAACAAGAAAAATTCATTAAGTCAGTTTTATGTATGTTTGTTTGTTTTAACCTGTCCTGCAGTGCTTTGCTGTCATGCTGCTCAAAATCTAGATTAGGAGTGCACAGTGCACATGTTTCACAGCAATAGAGGAAAGAAAACTGGTGCGTATTACAATGCTATCTATGGTACGACAGCTCGTTTGTTGCCATCGTGGCATCGTGGTTGGTAACTTAAATTGTTTGAATAATATCTGAAAAATATTCAGTACCAGTTGCTATGATAAAAAAAGCTTTGATAAAACTGACCATGTCAATCTGTCTAAAATCTAAACTGTATGTACATGTAGGAATACATTTGCTCTGAGTGAAAAATAGAATGAAAAACAAACCCCAGCACACCCAGTGACAGCCAGTCAAATGCTAAACTTTTCAACAGCTGCGTTTAGAAAGATAGAAAATGCTAGGAAGGTTTATTAGTTGCATACGGCTATCCCTGTACAAGTCAGAGCCACGCTGCAGGTCTTTACAATGCCTGACTTTGACCTCTAACATGAGGACTGGGCTCCAGTGAGGTGATGAGAACCAGTGGGTCAAAGCGCAGTTTTCCTGCTCAAGCTTCTACAGAAAACTATAATGTATAAGAAAAATACACACTGTAATCATATAGTAAACATGCTTTTATGTTCTTTTATGATATATAATGAAATTTAAAAAAAAAAAAGGAGCTTATACAAGTGTGTCAGCGGTGAAGCTGTGGAGTGGTTCGTGAATTTAAATTGAAACCTTGAAAAGTGTAAAAAAAATCCCTGAAGTTTTAACCAAATTCAATTTTTTTATCATGCATATATATATATATATATATATTAGCGTTTATCGTAAATGTTTAAGTGCTCAAATTAAAAATTTTACTATGATTGAAAATAACTCTGTGCGTGGTTCATAGTTCAGAAATGGAATAAGCACCACGTTTAGGCAAATCCTGCGTCGACAAACTGATATTTGGTCTTGTGGTGCAGCTAAATATGACTTTTTAAAAAAAAAACTTCTTCATTTATAGCTAAGGCAGGTGGTGGGCAGTTGTTTAAACATCTGCTTTGTGCTTTGATTGATCTCCATGAGCCAGGCTCTCCTCGTTCTCTTCCTCCTCATGAGGAACCTGGAAAACGAGCAATGCAAATTATTTGTCTGTGGCATAAATGGTGTTCATTCATACAGTTCAAACAAATGCACAATGTTTTTCTGTGAATTAAAATCTGCATGTAATCCTATACTGATTGGTTGATTATTATTTGGCTCTAGTTTAATACTATAATCATTAAAACATAATCTTTGTCAGCTATGTGTAGTTTTTTGTGCCTGGATGTGCTCACTTGCTCTTTTTCTCTAGTTATACTGATATATGAACCATGTCTATCTGACTTAATAACTTGAACAAACACATCTGCCACTCGTACCAGACAGTCAGAGACCTGAAGATAATATTTATGAGAAATGGGATTTCTTACCTCCCAGTAAATACTGTCATCGAAGCAGTTCTGGTCTGGAGGCTGTCCCCAGAAAGGCAACTTCATTATTAGACCTTAAAGAAGAAAATGAATGTTTGATCACCCCGTTTCTAAACCTCAATGTCTTTCCATTGAGTAATTTAACCATTTGGAATAACATTTATGGTTTTATTCATCTCCTCCGCCTACCTGTAATGGTACCTCCAACCAAAGCGAAGCCGAGGGATGAACCCAAGGCAGCAGCTTGCATGGCAGCGCTAGCACTGAGGAGACAGGATGAGAAGAAGTGACTAAATTGTGTCAAAGCCATATGTCTTTTATGTGTGTGTATATATATATATATATATATATGTGTGTGTATATATGTGTATATATATATGTGTGTGTGTATATATATATATATATATATATATAGTGAGATTTTCAGTGCCTGAGGTGACTATTACTTTTCTTTTTTCCCCAAAGCTGCAGCCACAATTCCAGCCAGCCCTCCCAGGATGCCAGGCATACCGTGCAGATTGTGGACACCACAGGTATCCTGGATACCCAGGCTGGATGCCAGTATAGGCTACAGAAAAGGAAAACAGGGGATTTTTAGTAACCAACGAAAATACACATCTTTAATTCAGATTCAGCCTTCAGAGCCACAAAATATGAAAGATTTCAGTACTTTTTTCAGTAATAAAAGGTTTTCTTTATATTAAATATTATTTCACAGCTTGGTAGTCCACTCGTTCCATTAATTGATTCATTGATAAGATATTAGCAGATTGTCAAAGGAGACATGCGGGGGCCTTGTTCTGTCTCAAGAGCCTAGCAGTTGTTGATACTAACATGGAAGAGTAATTAAATGACGAAATATTGATATAAACGTTGTTGTTGTTTTTTTTAGCCTTTTTTCTTTTAAAAGAAATGAGAAATTATGAAAAATGTGGCAGATTTTTAAAAAGATTTTTATTGAAGAGTCAGATTGAGTGTGGCATGTTACACAAATAGTAGCACTGGAATAAAATCGTAATTTATTTTTCTAGTCTTATTCTGGCCTCATTATGCGGACAAGAGAAACTACCTTTCACATTTTCCCCAGATGTTAGTTATCTATTGACCAAGAGTTTGCTCATTTCAACCCACAGATATTGACTATTAGTGACTGACATTTAGGATTTGGGAAGTTTTTGTCTGATTAATATGTATATATGTTTTTTTGTTTTTTTTTTGTCACTGTGTGAAATTAATTATTAAAATCAAAAAATAAAGAGGTTTGACCAGTTTTCTTTCTTTTGACTCACACTTAGGTATTTGAATCCCACGGTGGAGATGATGCCAGCTACGAGCCCAATCAGCATGGCTCCAAATGGTCCGATGCTCATGTCAGCACATGTTCCCACTGCAACACCACCAGCCAAGGTGGCGTTCTGAATGTGCACCTGTACAGTAGAAAGATATAAAGTCAACTGTATGACTGAATTTCTACTTTTAACTTGGTGAACTGTCGCTTTTATAACCATTAGAGGAAAGTTGCCGGACCATGTCCAGTTTTCCTTTGTGCTCCACCAGGCTGGAGATGGCATAGGCAGATAGCACACAGGCAGCCAGGGAGAGGTAGGTGTTGATCACTGCAGTGAGCTGAATGTAGCTGTTTGATGGTTCAGCGATGGCTGAGTTAAAGCTGGGCCAGAACATCCACAAGAAGATAGTTCCTGTAGAAGAGGATGTTAAAAACGGAAACATCAAGGTCCATGCTGCACAGCTGTCTGTGTCCACTAGATGGCATAAGTCTGACTTCTATTGGAGGCCGGTTATGAACCAGGGAGGGAAAGTCATGAGAAAGAAGGGCAAACAATCTCTGTAAAGACATTGTAAATATAATATATAATCATAGAATTATTTTCAGTGCTTTCTTACCGATCATAGCAAACATATCAGAGTGATAAACAGATCCCTCGTTCTCATGTCCATTTCTTAAACCTGGTCGGTAAAGTACTCGAGCCACTGCCAAGCCAAAGTAGGCTCCGTAAGCATGGATGATCATAGATGCTCCAACATCATTAGCCTGTTGAAGAAAAAGGCACCACAGACCCACAGTAGTGTTTAATAAATCAGTGAATACTCACGGTTGTTATATGGGGATTGATGTTTTTTTGCTCAGTTCATAGACAAACATGCACATGCTACTTTGAACTCACTTCCATGAGAGAAACCACCAGATGCTCATTGACAGAAAAGATGGTGATCTCCAGTATGGTCATGATGAGGAGCTGCACAGGGCTGGTTTTGCCCAGAACGGCACCGAATGAAATCAGGACCGTGGCTGTACTGAAATCTGCATTGATTATTCTGCAGAAGTAGGCACAAAAGTTATTAGAAAAAAACAAAATTACCCTAATCCTACATCAACAGACATCATATGTGATTTATTAGAGCTACCCATGTGCAGGATTTGGCTTTATTTTGTTGTACTTTGTAATTATGTAGAATGCTGTGCAAGTCTTAGGGACTTGCATCATGACAGCAATCCCAAACCTACAGCCAACCATCTGCATTATTGTTATTGCATTTGTTTTGTGCAGTGAAGAAAGCCATACTTCAAAATGCTGAGTTTAATCTTGCCCCCTTCCAGGTGCCAGATGCCCTGCATGAGGAGGCCCCACTGCAGGCCGAAGGCAGCCAGGAGCAAGTTGATGCCCACGCTGCTGAACCCGTATCTCTTGAGAAATGTCATCAGGAACCCGAAGCCGATGAAGATCATGACATGGACGTCCTGAAACACTGGAGACATGAGAAGGGTAGTCAGTTAAGTCTGTGTTAGCGAGTTCCACTTTAACCTCAGTTGAATGTGTTCTTATAATTGAATTGAATGAAGCACTTATTCAGTTCAAAGTAAATTATTTGCTGTGACCCTGCTGCTCACAGTGGTATTTATTTTAACTTTGTGGTTTAAATTACTTATTGAGAAGTAGCTGGACTTCTCAGGAGTCATTTCCATCCACAGTGGCTGCATTGTCAGCTGTGACCTGTCAGCAATTCAATCACACTATGAATGGCATGCTGGGAAAATACTCCCACTGTCCTTGTTGAGGTTGTGGCCTTGTGCTACTTTTCTATTAAGTGCATATGATCTTAATAAGTCTAAACTTAAGATGTCTCAGAGGGAGGGGATGCTGTGTGCACTCTTATCTTTTTGTGCCAGCTGTTAGACTGAAAAAGGGCAGCAGAGTCTGGAGTTTGCTCATCTTATTCCCATATATCTTATATATATGTGGGATTTGGCAGTAAGAAAGCACAAACAACTCTTTAAGATAAGTGAAGATGATTGAGTCTGGATTAAGGCCAAGTATATTTTAGGGGGATTTGAGTCATCATCATCGCAGGAAGTGAGACTTCTGTTTCCCTCAAGCCTTTAAGCTCGCTATGATGAGCTTCACATGTGGAAAATATATCAAGGTGTATGTATGTGTAGGCTGGGAAACAATAGACTCGTTTCCTTAGTTCATAATGAGCAAAGTTGTGTCTGTTATTGTCTAGACAGGACACACCGTGTGGCAGCCTTAAAGGAATACTTTTACAGCTGTTTATTTAGTTTCTTTGTTCTTAGTTAGACGTGAGTACTTAAATGACTTAAAACAGTCTGCAGTCAACAAGTATGTGCCAGCCTGGTACAAATAAGGTTTTGGTCTCTATGGATAGAGGAGAGTGGGTGAGTTCAGTTTGGGGTGTGGCTATTCTAACTGCCTGATGTGCTGATATAAACAGCTGGACAGTGAATGGCTGTCTGCTAAGCTTCACTAGATTATTAGAATCACTGGACTGGACCTCTTGACTGTGTTTTGGGTGTTGGTAGCTTTGAAAAGCCTGTTGTGTGATCCTGTACATTAGTCTCTCAACACCAGTATAAATTATGAATGCAACTTGCTAACCAAGGTTATGAGGTTTAGCTGAAAGTTTTGGACTCTTAGGACTTTTGCATCTAACTATGGTCACATCTGTCTCTAGAAAAACAAGTACAGACAGTTCTCTCTAGTTGTTGTCTCTATTAGCATTTAGCAAAAATGCTAATATTACAGTTCCAATTTAAGGAGTCCAGAAACAATGGGAGTGCGCCCATCTTCCAAATACAGTCTGTGGTTCCACGGTGTTTGTGTGTGACATATAAAGCAGCCTTTTCATTTAGCTTAAACTCCCTAAAGAAACACAAAAAGATCTGCCTGTTTAGTCCTCTAAAATTCTTTATTTTACATGTTAAATCTCATCTGTCTAATTGCTATAAGGTCATTACCGCCAGTCGTTTGTCAGACAAACGGCAAAGGCTGAGGATGTTACTATACGCTGCCAAGAAACATCCTGACAACATGTTGTTTTTACACTTACATAAAATGTGTTAAACATAAAACTTTGGAGATTTTTGTTGCCTCATAAAAGAATCGTATTAGTTGTTTGTGCTAAAGTAAGATCATCCTTTCCTAGCTGTGCCCTTGTATTATACTATAAAGGTTTCATCTGCTTCACATTTTGTAGATATTTATGTTAAAAGTGTGAAGTATTTATTATGCTTTTGCATTTTGAAAAATGAAATTAGAGAGCATTGTAAACTTAATCTCAACATTTTGATTTTATCCCCTAGATGAAAAAGCCCAAACTCAGACGTAGATGCTTTTGAGCTGTTTAAAGCATCAAGCTCCCATGCGTCATTTACATCAGAGTACATTATTTTGCAAGCAGCAGCTTTCTAATGGTGATAATGGGGGAGATTAAATTCATCCTCATCTATTTCCGTAAACTGTTTCTGCATATAGAATGTAAGCAAATTTCTAACACATCCTTGGGTATTTGGTAAACATACAAACCCACTCACATCTGCTTTAGTCAGGAATGTGCTTAAAAGCCCTGATAGCTCAACATCTGATTACTGTGTGCTCTATTATAATAAAAATGCTCCAGGTTCTGGCAGTTCAACATCAAAACCAAACACCAAAAGAGAGTCACATCTTTCCCTTTCATTCTTAATTAGCAGTAACAATCAGCATTTTGAAGACATCTGCACCTGCAAGCTGATGTGTAGATATCTGACCAAAGTTTATCTCCGTGAAGCTGTTTTGAAGAGAATCTCTTTGCCCCTGAACTTGCACTTTTACCACTCTCAGTTTCTCAGCTCGGTGAGTCAGAATTGCTCTCTTTGTAGTACTGAACAGTAGATTGCGGACGGGGATGAGATAAAAACTGGAAAGCAGCCACAGTGACTGGCACCACGCCTAGATGTTAGGTAACACGAATCCTCTGAAGAACTGGCTGAACCAAGACAAGAAAGAGACACCTCATGTGCAACTGTGCAGCTTTTTTTTTTTGCAACCCATGCATAAAAAAGATGAATAATAATTTCCTTTCTTAAGCGACAAATTTCCTTTACTTTAATATTTAATTTAGCATATTAACTCCTCTTTAAGAAGAAATGAAAGAAAATAATAATTAGAACATTTTGAGGTATTTTTTTCATACCAGACGACCACAATTTTGCTTCTGCAAATTACATATTTTAACTGCTTATTTGTTGTGCTTTGAGCCTGTAATTGCAGAAGTCTGGGATGTGTGAGATAATGGATCTCTTTCAGCATGCAACCCCAAGCCCCATTCTAACATCGCACAGTCCGAGTGTAAACGCTAATGGTTTAAGATTATCAAGCATAATTTAACTTTTGCAAAAGTTTTAGCTCTGAGCCTGTTATTCCAAAAATTAGTATACTTTCTGGACTTTTGAAGATAAATCACTGCATATGTTTTACTCCTTTAGGACTAACTGGGAATTAATAGTGTTGCAAAGATAACATAAGTTTTGTGCAGAAAAAACACAGCAGCAGAGTTCACATCAGAGACTAGCCTTAAATGTGATCTTTATTTTAAAATGTATTTCTTGATAGTCAACGTATGCGGTTAAAACATCCCATGTGAACTAGATGATATGATCAGCTTCAATACTGGGCTAATCTCTTGGGTGTCACAACCGCCCCACCCAATGATGAGCAGACACTCATGCGGTAAAACAGCAGCTATCTTAATGCAGATAAGTGCACAAGCTGCAAAGAAGCCGCTTAACTGTAGAAACCGCTCAGAGCACACAAAAAATGCTGAAGCTACCACAAAATAACTTGAAAAATATCAATTTAAATGCAGCAAAAAACCTCCAGCTTCCACCTGACTGTCCTTTATCGGCCCTTTTTTTTTGGACACAGTAATGTAAATCACATGTGACGTCCACCTTTCCCAACAGGATTCACTTGTCTTCTCAGCTGCATGTGTTTGATTAGACCTTGTGACAGATGAGAATTCAACCCCATGACTTCTTTTATTTCATTTAGTTGACCTGCACTGGAAACAACCTCCAATTTGTGTTCGCAAGTAACTGATTGATTAACTAGACCTCTAAAATAGAATTTGCTTCTTTGAAGAAAATGAAAGTAAAAATAAATGTGGAAATTTAGTTTATTTTGCCATTTTTTTTATGAGAAACAAGCAAAAACATTTGTCATCTTGTTTTCTGCAAAATTTCAGTGTCACCAATATTTTCTGCTTTTACGCTAAATGTTGTGCCAGTTAATTAGATGCAATATCAACAATGTGATATAACAGATATAACATATATAAAAATCTCTTTAGAAATAACAAGTTGACCAAGCAAGCAAGCATGCAGCTCCAGGTAGACTTACTAGGGTAGAGGTCCATAGGCTCCGTTTTATGGCCAGTGTCATTGTGGGTGTCGTGTGAGTCATGGTGTCCACTTTTCCCATCATCATAGACGACAAATACTGCAAATAGGATGATGGTGATAATCTCCAAAATCAAGGCTATGATGGGGAACTTTGTCCTCATGTTGGTGGCATATGCAGGCATCCTGAGACCGACTCTGCTTATCTCTCATGCAACCTGTCCCTCCACAGCTCTCTTTTTAGGGGTTGTGCTGTGTGAAGAAATTGGTGTCTGGTTTTAAACTGATGTAGGTTTCGCCATGAACCAATGACAAGGCAGAAGACCAGGGCCTCGGTGGTGAGCACCCCCACCCTCCCCCTGTCGTGCACTTTGCTCACGAGGGATGGGTTTCCTCTGTGGATGCCGGAGGGGGCAAAACAAAACACAAACGTAACGACACCCAGCCAGTGAGCGGACATGAAGACTTAATGACTGCTCCTTCCCACTCATTTTACACTGTCAAAGTTACTGTATGTTTGTTTACTTTGCACTCATCCTTTTATATCTTGAAATACAGTAGCAGAAAATATAAATCTAATGTGTAAATAATACATGCATTTATAGAAGGGGAGACTTATTGTTTATATCTGCTAATATGTTACAGCTTTCAAACTCCTTTTCCCGCTGTTAAACAACATTAGCATTTTTTTTTTATATTTCTTTGTTGTGTTTTTACTGATGCACCTGCATTTTTAGATGCAATGATACAAATTCGAAAGATACAGAAGTATTATCACAAAATGTTTAGAAAGAAAAGTTTGTGGTGAAGTTTCAGTAATTTATTTACATCTAAGCTGTTTTTTTTAACTGTTGGTGTATTGTTTAAACCCTAGAAGTATCACTTAAATAAACTACATAAGTGGTAATCACATGGAAAATCAAATTCTTTTGATATGATATACCTTTATTAGTCCCACAAGGGGAAATTTCATGTTTAACTTAATACAAGAAAACATTTACAATGACTGAACTTGTAAAACATCACATTATTAATAATACTGAGTTTTCTGACTTGGCCCTTCCACATTTTTCTAAATTATGTTAGATGAGTTTAGATTAGAGCCAGGAACACTTTGTTTTCCACCCCTTCCCATTAAGCAGTGTGTAAACATTTAGTAAGCACATTATTATGCTCTCTAATGGAGTTGTAAAAACATATGAGTGTGTATCATTGTGTTGGTTAACAACAGCTTGTCCTATTGTAATTGACCTCCCCTGAGATGTTGAGGTTAGTATATAAAAAGACACCTACCAATGTTCAATGACAATGCAAAAAACAGGAATTATGATATAAATATATATGCATCAAAGACAAGCACTTATTAATATTAACATACAGTGACATTAACTGCTTATTAAATACTCAAGCAAGAAGACTGAACATCAAACTACATCTCTAGCAACACAACGAGTATCTCACATGCACTCACCAACCAATTTGTTAAGTACTTTGTTAGTACTGATCTGGAGGTGGTGGCTGTGGAGCCCATTTGAGTTTAATAAACTCACCATCATCTTCAACAAACCACTTTAAAATGTTTTGTGACATTTTGTGTCATCCTGCTATAAGCAGACATCAAAAGATTAGTACACTGGGGTGAATACTCACATAGCTGTGGTGTTTAAATCATGCTCAGTTGGTACTATCAGGCCTAAAGTGTAACAATAAAACATCCACCTGCAGTCTAAGTCATTGTTACGAGTGCGATGGATCCATGCTTTCATGTTATTTGTACCAAATTCAGACCTTGTCATCTGAATGTTACAGCAAAGGTTTTGACTCTTCAGACCAGGCAATGCTTTTCCAATCTTCTGTTGTCCAATATTATTGCACTTAAGCAAATGACTCCCTCAGCTTCCTGTACTTACCTTACAAGAGTGATGCCTTCTGCTGCTGTAGCCAGTCTGCCTCAAGGTTGAACAAGCTGCACATTCAGATATGATCAAGGATTTCACTGGAGATGGTAGATCAGCAGTTTTTGAAACAACTATGTCAGGGTCAACGTCACTTAAATCACATTTTTTCTCATTCTGATGCTCAGTTTGAACTTCAGCAGGTCGCTGTGGCCATGTCTACATGCTTAATTGGACTGAGTTGCTGCCATGTGATTGGTTGATTAGAAATTTGGGTTCACAAGCAGTTGAACAGGTGTCACTATCAATGTGGCCCATGTGTGCATGTTCATATTTGATAACCAAACTATTCCAAGATAATTTTACCTTCAGGTAAACTAACGCAGTGGAGAATAAAAATCTGGCTGATATACAGAGGAGTATGGATATTTTAAAATTAAAGTATTCTATAAATATTTAACTGTGAAAATATTGTCTCTCATAATGGCACCATTTGGGTTACAGTTATAATAATATGTTGCTTATGAGAGTTTATGATAATGTCTGACTCTGTGTCCCTCATGAACCTTTTAGTTCTTTTAACAAGAGCAAAAACACAAAAAATTGCAATGCTTCTTAATCAAATGCTATTTCAGTGCTTTACCATCAGCTGTTTAGTCATTCTTATTCAATTCAATTCAATTCAGCTTATTTATATAGCGCCAGATCACAACAACGGTCGCCTCAAGGTGCTTTATATTGTATAATAGTACATACAGAGAAAACCCAACAATCATATGACCCCCTATAAGCAAGCACTTTTGCGACAGTGGGAAGGAAAAACTCCCTTTTAACAGGAAGAAACCTCCGGCAGAACCAGGCTCAGGGAGTGGCGGCCATGTATGTGACATTGTATTTATGTACAGCATAAATACCCTCTGCTTTCTTTCCCATTGCAAACCATCCAAGCTTACAGTGGTTCAGATTGCTCCGCTGGTGCTGATCCTTTAAGTGGCTCCCACTGGGAGCGTGGTGACAATCTGAGACTCTTCACCAAATTACCTGAAGCCAGAGGCCCTCCAACTGTGCCAGAAGCTTTATGAAATAGCAGATAATCACTGCCAGCAACACATTTCTACTTCTTTTGGAACTGAGAGCAGTGAGCTCCCCTCCAACCCTTTGAGAAATCACATTGATAGATATCAGAAACACTGCAGCACGGCTGAAACTGCTTTATTTGCACTGACTAAATATTCAGTCAGTGTTCGCTGTAGAATTTAGCTCTGGCTTTATAACAAGGCTGTTTAAGTGAGGAAAAATACACCTGAAAGCGACCTGCTTGTGCTCCTAAGCCAATCACAGCAGTGCAGACACCCTGCTTTCTGTTTCCACTATACTCTTTCATACACATACAATATTCAGTTGCATACATATATTTTCTTCAGATATGCATACATTCTCTTCTTACATGCATATATTATTTGCCTTGATGAAAATACCTGTATAAAAGAGCATAATAATGCAATATGTATGTTAAATATATGTAAATATGAGAATAAAATATGTAAATGTAAAAATGAAAAGAATGCATGTCTGTGAAAGTGAAAGAATGAATTTTGGAATGTACTGCCCCTCGTGCCAAATGTAGTCATTCACTCATGAGAGTGATAAGTACTCCCTCAACCAGCTTCTTGTTGTCTTACTTCCTATTTATTTTGTCCTATTTATTTGTCTTATTTGTTCCATCACTCCCAACCAGTAGCAACAAGTGGCCCCTCCCTGAGCCTGGTTCTGTCAGAGGTTTCTTCCTCTTTAAAGGGAGTTTTTCCTTCCCACTATTGAAAAGTGGTTTCTTAGAGGGGGTCATTTAATTGATGGGGTTTTGTCTTCATTGTTGTAGGGTCCTCACCTTACAATATAAAGGCGAATGCTGTTGTGACTTAAAATCAACATAAATCAAATTGAACCAAATTGAATTATTTTTCTAGATTTTAGTTATTGAAAAAAAAATTAGCTACTGGGCTGTGTCCATTTTATATATGGATTTTTCTCTAACTCTGGGCCCTTGAGAAATGAGACTTCAATCTGAAAACATTTTAAGAAATAAAAAAAGACATAAAAGATAACTTGGCTGCCTTGAACTTTGAGCTTTTTCTCACTTGCCTCTAGTCTGTCGGCATATTCGGAGAGCGTGAGAACTGTTTTCTTTTGTAACGACTGTTCGATAACAGTGCATTCTCTCAATCTCACATTTCACAGCGAGTATCCCCGGGAGTCTTTAATTTAGTGGCAGTGTTTGATCTAGTGATTAGACAAAGGTTGAGGCCTTATGGGTAATGGTGATAGCATGCTTATCTGCTCTGTATATCTAAATAAATAAGCTTGAGAAAATACAATTTGCTTTCTTTTGAAAAATTAAATCAGAACATTTGTAAAGTTTAGCCTACAGAAGACGTTTAAAGCCGGACATTATCTGTATGAATGCTATGGCAATTTGGGGCTTTTAATGATTTCTTTGAAGTGTGCTGTTTCCAGAGTGGAACAACTCCACAGATCTTTAATGACCTTAAAAAAAAACAACAAGATATGGGTGGACAAGTTTTTTGCTCATTTGTGCGCAAAGCTGCATGTGATGTTGCATGCATGCAACGTCCACCCAACAAACGATTGATTACTTTACACTTTTGACTTATCAGGAGAAAAGACCTGGGTTTTCTCTGCCACACTAACTGTTTCTAATCAATCACAGTGATATCTTTATGCGGAGGAGTCCTCTAGATGCAGGAATGTGGTGCTGCTCCCCTGACCATCGAACAAAGTATGTAACTTTGCATGTGTATGGACAGTAAGCCTCCTGATTCTATACAGGTCTTAACTGGCTGCGATAAGAAGTTTGCTGTAGAATAACAATGCATGGAGAACTGAACTCTCAGCACACTTTAGTTTTATTTGTATAATTTCATTTCACAGTGGCTGTCATCTGACAATATTATATTAGATAGCCCCAAAATAAATTATAAAATTAAAAAAGGGAGACAACTTTAACAGCACTTGGGAAATACTTAGGTGCATCTGCATTGATTAATTATTGAAATTAGCTGTCTTTAAAGGATGTCTGGCCTCTGCCTTAGAGATAGGGTAAGGACTTCAGTTGTTAGAAAAAGGCTCAAACATTGGAAGAAGCAAGTTCTGGTGGTTCGGCCATCTCACTATGATGGGTGAGGTGAGGATACCCAAGACACGCCGTGGAGATTGTATCTCTCGTAGTCTGGGAACGCCTTGGTGTTCCCCCTGGATAAGCTGGAGGAAGTGGCTGGGGAGAGGAGAGTCTGGGCTTCTCTGCTTAGGCTGTTGGCCTCTCGACCCATCACCGTGTAAGCAGAAGAAAATGGATGGATAGATGGAAGGATGGGAAATACTTACATCTGAAATTTTAAAATTGAACTAATAATTCTGTCTTCTTCTGTAGTTGTTTATCTTGCTATTACTATTTTTTTGTACTTGGTGCAAGCCAGAGGAATGCTCAAGTGTGAGCTGCAAGTAAACAAACATGTTGAATAAGTGGAAGAATTCATTCTTTAAATTACTTTTTCAATGCATGTATTTATTTAAAGCTGGGTCACTAGCAAATGTCTTTGAATTCAATTGTTTGCTTGTGTGAATTTATTTACATCACTAACAACTTTTTTTTTAATATAAATTAATTATGACCCACAAACGGTTGCTGACCTTTGAAGGACAAACTCTAAAATGGTGTAAGCTACAGTAAACTGATGCTTCGTCCATCCGTATAGCCTCCACTGTTGGACGTTAAGCCGCTCCATGATTGATGCACCGTTTGCAGAAACTGAATAAAATCTAGAGGGTTGTTTGTTTTTCTTTGTTCATGTTGTGAAAACCGCATGAAAAGCACTTGTAGTTAAAGCACAATAGGATTTAATCTTTATCACCAAATCCGTGAGGCGTTCAACATCACGTCTTTTGCACTTTTTAAGTCACTCAGGTTTATATGGAATATGTTGGCAATTGCATCAAACAAATGCTCTTGTTATTTCTCCAAAGGAATGTGTCGGTTTGTTAAAGCTCACAAAAACTGATAAACTTTGAACATTAAAGTTGAAAGCAAAGGAAAGCATTCTTGTATCTGCCAAAGTTAGTTTTAATCTAGCCTTCCTGTGAACTTTGCATTCCAGGAAAACCATTAAGTAATTTATCTTTCCTCAGCCACAACCCCGCCGTAAAATGCAGATTTGTGGAAAATAAACAAGACATCAGGGCTAAATTGGCTCCTTTTGTCTCGGATCCTCATGAACTGTTATGCAACATAAATGACTTAACAGAGCTCCCTGTTCTGCTTTCAAACCAGCTGATACTCTGTTCGTTTGATCCATGTGTCAGAGACAAGAGTCTTTTTTTTTTGTTGCTATAATAGCAGTACGACTCAGTGTAAGGGATCAAAGCGGGACGATTAATTACTACTGATTAATTACTACTTTAATTTGCTTTAGTTTTCTGTTTCAGGACATTCTTGGAAAGCCCTTATGTAAAAGTCAGACTCAGGTTGGGAGGTTCATTCTCTCATTTTTTCTTGTGTTTCGATGAATAAATGTTTACTTCAAAGGAAGAATACACCATTAAAATTCGATTTCTTGATTGCTTGATGCGCAGTAAATAGAGTAGTTTGACAAAACAGCTTTTTCAATTGCTCCCTTTATAATCATGCAGCAACTTCAATCTCAAAACACAAAAAAATCTCCTTCCATACCGATGCCTGTACATATCCATTCTAATGGATGATTAATGGATGCATGTAATGTATATTAATGTATTTTTTGGATTATGCTACGCTTGAAGATTTCCCTTTTTGACATTACTGTTGCACAGAAATTTTTTACAGGACAGAGGCGCTCATGCACAGTCCTCAATCTTGAGTCCTGAAGACATTGATTGGCCAAGCGACATCAGCAACATAAACCTGTGGAAAAAGACTCAACAAGGAACAGCAGAAATCAAATTTGGAAGCAAGAGGTTAGAGAACACTTTATGAAAACCAGCGTTGATCTTCAGTCTGGTGGGTTTTTGATATGCTGAATTGTACTAAGCCAACTGTGGGAGTATAATAGGGTATAAACGAGCAGTATAATGCATATAGTTACATTCCTAATAGTAGCTTTTTGAATGAACTCTCCACCTTACAGCGAAATGTAGTTTTACATCACTTTTGCACTGAACAGTTTTTAAAACAAGAAAAAAATCTTCCTATTGATGCAAAGTCTTCTACTGTGTGACACGCTACCCCTTGCTGCCTCCGTTTAATTCTCTGGTTTTACATATCAGGACACAATAGGAAAAAAAGGATTAATCCTTACCACATCTTACAATGAAGCAAGTAGAACAGTTCAACAGCAACACTTAGCATATAACACTGTGTCGTTATTTATTTAACAAAATTTACTGGGGTCATTGAGTTGACCATGAACTCCTCTGTATAATAAAGTATCCTAGAGTCAAATGTGAGGCCAGCTGTCTGGCAGCTAAAGGCTAGCTGTAACTGGGTCACACTGCGGGACAGTGATCCGAAGCACAGCTGCAAACCTACAACAGAATGACCGAAAAAGGAACGAATCAAGGTGCTGCAATGACCCTGTCGTGAGCCTGGACCTCATCGTGATTGAAATTCTGGCATTCATTTATGTACAGCTCCCTTAAGGTCCCACTTAAGGGAGCTGTACATAAATGAATGCCTGGGCACCTCAATGGATAGAGACAGTGTTGTAAATAAGAGTTGGCCACAATTCCACCACAGTGATGAGAGAGACTGATAAAGTCATACAGGAACTGATTGCTACTAAAGGTGGTTCTACAAGATACAAATTGAGATGAGATGCACTTAGTTTTTTGTACACTGCTTCTGCTTTTTGGGGTAATTTCTGTTAAATAATGACACAATGCAATATGTGTGGTTCTGAGACTATATTTGATATTTATTGTCACAGTCATGGTGAACACATAAATAAAACTGAATTTTTCTGAACTGATGCTTTTATTTGGCTTTCCCTTCAAAAGATCACCTCTCCATCTATTGTTATTGTAAAAGAACTTCTCATCAGTTGAGATCAGACTTTTGTTAATCACAAGGATTACTCTCCTTACAACCACTTCATACAAAGTTACATACTTTGTTCAATGGTCTGGGGAGCAACACCACATTCCTGCATGCAGAAAATTCCTCCATATAAAGATATGCATGTGACTGATTAGGAACAGAGACCGTTAGTGTGACAGACAAAATCCAGGTCTTTTCACCTCATAAGTCAAACCAATCAATCTTTGATGGTTGAATGTTGCATGTATGCAACGTCACATGCAGCTTTGCACACAAATGTGCCTGAGATCCAAAGAGATTTGCATGTGCAATATCTGTAGTAATCCATCTGGATTTATGAGGTCTGATGAAGAAAAACGAGGAGAATTTCTGAAGTTGGTGCTGACCTTTTACTCACTGTGAGGCAGCTGTGATACTTTGAAGTCTTTTTTGAAGCTAGTGCATCCACTGGGACACATTGTTGTACTGTTTCTGTTTTTAATCTGTTTCATGGTAAGAGCAGCACTGCAGGTCAGTTTTGCCTGTAACATCAAGAATACCCCAAACTGGAAGGTAAAAGTATTACAATAATACATTTTAAAAAAAAGAGAACAGTTTGTCTGTGAATGTAGCTGAAGCAGGTAAGGAAATGAAAGCTGTAATCTATTTCCTTTTCTATTATTCATTTTGTGACTATTGTAATAAGAATGCAAACCTGGAGAAGACATTTTTTAGAGTTAAGGAACATTATCAAATGGTTGCTTTGAAGACTAGGACTAGATATACAAGCTCACATGGTTGTTGCTGTCTTTAAAGCAATTTTGGTGTTTTAAGAGTAAGTCTGCTATAGCTTTGTGATTAAATGGGGCCACGTTGGAAATTAGATGCAATCTGTTTGTGATAATACAACAGTTAATTCTGATAAATCAGCAAAATTCAAAAATGTGCTGGCATATGTGCAAATCTGTCGCTATCTCTGCACTCAGATATTTACATTTAACAGAAATTTCCTTAGATTCAGGAATGTGTTAATCATCCTCTGCAGAGAGTTATTATAAAAGAACTCAGTTCCTAAAAGCTAACAGGATTGCTTGCAGTCCTGCTCTACATATGTCATTAAGTCTATATGCAACCACAGCTTTTTAATGTGACAACAGTAGCAGGGGGCACTGTGATGGGGTGGGTCAAAGAAGTGGTCCACTTCAGACACTCAGTGGGTGTCTCTATTCAAGCTAAAGATGAGAGGAGAGAGGATCTGGTCTTCTCTTATTTAAAAGAACTAAAAAGAGAAATATTCTGTACTCCTTCTTACACCTGATTTTAAATGAACTCCTTTCACAGGCGATCAGATCATTTCACTTGATCAAAAAAGCATTTGAACCAGCTGTTAGAATCTAGTTAGTGTCTTTTTTGCTTTTATGGTATTTCTTTTTTAATTTAGATTTTAAAAAGTTTTGATTTCCAACTAGAGACTCTGACTATAACAAATTATAAGATATATTTAATGATACAACAAAATTCTGGGCTGATACTAATAGCCAGCGCCAATCCTATATTTACTAGACACTTTATTAGGTACCTTGCTAATACTTGCTTGAAATTCATCATAGCACAGATTCCACAAGATTTTGACATAGATAGCATCACACAGTTGCTGTAGATTTGCACATTCATGTTGCAAATTCCCCTTTACAGGC
Source organism: Hemichromis elongatus (assembly GCA_015108515.1). NCBI lineage: Eukaryota > Metazoa > Chordata > Actinopteri > Cichliformes > Cichlidae > Hemichromis > Hemichromis elongatus. The sequence continues at coordinate 3,907 of VUQR01009568.1, read as the reverse complement.
AGCCCTGGCAACCTGCTAGCAAACAAAGCAATCACTAGGAGATTTTGAGCAATGACGTCATGTGAGAAACCCCAATAGCTTTAGCTAGCCAAGTAGTTAAAAAAAACTGCCATCCTTAATCCTTTTACACCATTACCTCCACCGAGGTCTCAGTTTATAATTTCTAACATTATTTAAGGGTGATAGCGAAGGATGCTTATTCCTCCATCTCAAACTACTCTTTCACCACAGCCCCCTGTTTGTATCCCACCGCTCGTTTCCTGTGGCTACAGCTGTGAAACAGTTGTATGCCCTGATAAGTTCACTTGGAGGGAAGCTTATGCAGGCGGATAATCAGCATGTTGGATGCTAGCAATCAAGGACAATCACAAACTCTCATCATCATGTTTATGTTGTGGTGGCACTTAATGTTATTTAGGTAAAGAGCACTTATGGCCCTCATGGCATCTCGGTAGTGTAGGGTGAATTTATAGCCCGCAAGAGCAAAGTGAGGTCAGACAGAAACTATATCATGGGGCCAAAATGACTTTTCAGATAAGGACTTGATAAGAAAAACTACTTTGATGTCAATCAGTTATGGCCACTTCATAGTAATTAAAGTACAGTACTTCAAAATCTTTACAGACAACTGCAGATGATAGCTGCATCGCTCACTTTGAATGTTTAACAGGTGTGGGCAGGATTTGGTGCCATGCGTGCTTATCATGTTACCATGGGAAGCAAAGCAGGCATCAGTCACAACAGAGTGTAGACAGACGAGCGAATGTACCGAATGTATGCCGTTGGACCTAAACCACATGTGCAAAATGCGATATAGATAAACGGCAGTTTTCTGCTTTTTCCATGACAGCAGAAAGATGAACAGCAACTTAACCTTTCAAGGTCAGTTTTAAAGAGGCACGGCTGTTCGAGAAGGGTCAGCATTTTTAACCCCAGAAGGCTTAGAGAAATTTAATTTCAGGAGTAAGCACATTGCAGATCAGTTTGATTTTTTTAGCGTCATGTTGGATGCAAATAAAGATTTTTTTTTTTTAAATGTGCAAGTTTATCAGTGATCAGAAGAAAGCAGGTGTACTCTATAGTAGGTTTGACTTCATTATTTCCACAAATTTTTTTTCAAGGCATGCGTCCTGTTTACAGACACAGTACGCGGCCTTTTGAGGGAGTATGTTTAACAGGCCAGCTGCAGAAAGCCAGCAGAGGGGAGGGGTGGGGGTTGCTTTGCAGTACCGTGGGACTTCTTCTGTTTGCTCACATACATAGATAAATCTTTGCTTTGCTTTCTAGTTTCCTCAATTACAAAGATAACACCAGCAGCATCTGATCCTAGGTTGGAAGCATTAAATATATGCTAAAACTCTATTAAAGTTTGACATTTCTTCTGGTGCAGAAAACTATAAGAAATGCACTCAAACGGAGCGACGGGTGACATGTCAGGAGCCAGGCTTGTTCTCATAAATCCATATTAAGCCACATTCTTCTTTTTACTTTTTAAATGTCAAGCTAATTGCATGCACAGCAGAGACAGCAGCAAGTGGAGATGCGTTAAAGGGCATTCAATACTACCCCTGTTCTATTCTGCCATGCTGATTATCTTTATATATAAACTACCCAGCTTGAAAGGAATTGCTGCGATATTATTGTTGGATGAAAGACTTTGATAGCCAGAGCTTCCTCTGCATTACATCCCGATGTCCTACGGCCTCCCTGCAGTGATGCGATAATTGCTTTGGGTTTCTTTAAAAGACGCCTAATTAAGGTCCTTTGCCGCACCCTTTCCTCATGTGTCTCCATGCGGGCAATCAACCTGCCATACTATCACCACATCTTAATAAAAACTAAAATGATTGGCCTACAACCCAGGACGTCCCATAGAAATAAATAGCAAGAATGAAAGATGGGCGAAGGGGGGGGGGGG
>VUQR01009561.1:5463-27144 GCA_015108515.1 Hemichromis elongatus | reverse complement strand
TTTTTTTGAAAGAAGGAAGTTATAATTTAAGGGGGTTTTGTAACTTCAAAACAGGGAAGGTACGTACAACAAGAAAAAGCTTCTGTGTTTCTGTTCATGGAGTGAAACTGTGGAACAGTCTGAATATGGATTTAAAGCAATGTCCAAACATAAAACTGTTTAAAAAGAGTTATAAAAATATGATCTTCTCGAACTATAAAGAAAAGGAAAATATTGAAAGTAAGTGAATGTCTCTATTTAAAAAAAAAAAAAAATCATGATGTGATATTATAGTATATAGTATATCAGAAATCTGTTCACTATTTTTTATTAAGTATATCAGTAAGGAAGCTGACTAAATATTAACTGTTAATTCATGGCAAAGGGGTGGGATTAAATAAGTGTTTACTTCTTCCCACTCCCTTTCAACATGTAAATTAATCAGAAGGACAGCTATATTGAAATGTATGTATTTGTATAATATCTTTTTTTATATATATATCTTTTTTTTCCATTCTAAAGGGTGTATATCGTTTACATGTTTGAAATAAATTATCACAAACAAACAAAACATTGTGTAACCAATGAGAAAATAAACAAATAACTCTGGGCTCTTCATGTCTCTGCTCACCCACTTCTAAACAGGCATTACACATCATCCCTGCATTTTTGTAGCTGCTAGTGTTAGTATTTACTGTCAAATGTAACGGTGCCATTATGATTTAAATATATTTTGACAGTTAAAACAACAAAATAATGTTTCTGGTGTTAACTGCAGATGTTATGTAACACATTTGTCCTGTGCATCATTGTAAGTAAGTACGACTGCCGGATGGAAAGAATGCAAAGTTCACACTGAATTTTTAATTAGAGGACAAGTGTAAAGACACATAAATGTACATTAACAGTTCTCATGCAGGAAAAAGACGCAAAGACAAAACATTTATTGTTGTGCAACTCATCACAGTACAAAAGGAAAGAACATTGACCTAAAAGGTTCAAAGGTTATAGAAAAACTTTCCAGTCTATTACATAGCAGCATATTATGGCACTCTTTAGAGAGAGAGAGAAAGAGAGAGAGAGAGAATGAATCACCATTAGATATGTTACAACCCAACTTTAAAAAAAACAAACAAACAAAAAAAACTCCCACAACTAAACTACGCAATCACAGTAATGTGGTTCTAAATGACCGAGTGGTAATCGTCTAACTATTTCACGTTAGACTTCTTGGTCTATGACACATGATTGTTTACCAAACATTATCGACAGCCTGTTTTGCAAAAACATTGAGATCTGCTTCCTTACGTCAACACTGCAATCATCCCTTAAAGCTGATAAAGACATTTTTTTTCTCCCCATTCCCTGTGGCTGCTTTTCATATTGCACAACATCAGCCTTCTCATCGTCTCTCTCACAACAGTCTGTTGGCCTCAGTCCCTCCTTAAGAGAGATGTCGGTCTTAGAAGTCCTCACACTCAGCACAACGAAAATCAGCCCAGCTCATATTCCAGGTTGCATGAACCTACTTTAGGCCAGTAGCTGACACGAGGGATGCCACATTTTTTGAAATGACTCCACCGGTGCGGCTCCTTGAACATTTCACTTCACCTAAGGAGGTATATCCAAAATCCATGAGGCAATATGAAAACTCTGCACACAATAATGTCTTATAATCCCTGAGGATCACTGATGCGTGACTGGAAAAGACAGTGTTGGGATGAGGTCAGGGCACACAGTCGATCCTGGTGATGTACTGTGGTAGCGGACGTTTGCAGCTCCTAGTCGCTGGGATGTTCCGGGCAGGAGCGATTCACCTCAAACCACGCGTCTATACACCTGCAACAGTAACAAGGCGGCTTGATTCAAACTGAGCTGGAAACATATTTAGTGTTTGTGAACACAACAAATGAAACCAGTTCAAAGAAAAAAAAACATTTTTAATTTATATTTTTATTTGTACAGTTTTTTTTTATTAAAAATTGAAGATAAATAAAACTTTTTATGCCAATGTGCTTGTGTATAATTATGTTCCTCTCACTGATTATTAGTATATATTTTTTAGGATCTATACAGAAAAGCTGTGATTCTTGTTCTTAGATCAAATGAGGGTAATGTAAATATTATGCTTGTTTCAACTCCACATTTTTATTCTGGGACTCCCCTAGTGTATCTTGGCTTGACTCCCAGTCAAAACACTTGACTATATCTCAGATTGTTATGCGGCCCTTGAGTCCAGCCTCTGCATGGAACAGCTCATGCTATCCCCAGGCTTCCTTCAGGCCCCACCTCCCTAACAGACAGGGCACCCTGTGAAAGCATGCTGAGGGGACAGCACCCATGGCTGTTAGCATTGTTTATTCCACTCACTGGCCTAAAGTCTCCTAAACAAAACTGTAACACTACTAACATTAACTGCCATTCCTAATTAGGAATAGGACTTTCTCACGACCTTCTGTACATGCTTGAGCCCAGACCTGATCTGAGCACCTGCGAAAACAAAGGCAACAGCAGGATCTCTCTGTACATATTACAGCCTTTACATGCTAACTGTGGGACATATATAGTTCTACAGCTAATGATAGGTATAATTCTAGGAAAAGTGCTAAAATGCAGATTAAAATGTCACATATGAAATAATGAAAACAACTGTATAGTGTTTCCTTGTAACATGTGCCATCTTTAATGCATTAAATGCTTATAATTTACTGACGCAGACTGACTGGTGAGGGATGCTGTGCTACAGTTGGTGGCAAGTTAGCATAATTTTGTTCGAAAAGTGAAAAACAGCTAGCCTGGTTCTAGTCCAACCTAAGAAGAGAACACACAGAAATCACACAAAACAACTACACGGAGACCCGTTGGAGGTCCAGCTCCAAATAAACTCCAGAGCGGTTCGAGCTTCGAACTCTTTGAGTTTTTGTGCGTGAAAAGAAACCAAACCACGGGAAAAAGTTACATATTTCCAAACTTATCTTGATTTGAATCAGACCAAACGAACTATAGGTGCGCATACACCCTGAAGCTCACCTGCTGATCTTTTTTTTTTTTAACCTTTACATATAACCAGACTAGCTGCTTTCTCTTGTGTTCAGACATTGTTAAACTAAGCTGCTAGCAATAGCTTCATGATTTTAGGATTTCTGCAAGAAGACTAAGGATGCTTTCCATTTACAGCAGTTTTTTTCTTAATCTAAGAGGTTCAAACTTGTCGGTGCTTTGCACGGGTAATAAAATAGACCAGATAATAGTAAAAGCTAGTAAAAGAAAAACTAAGATTACACTATCTTAGCTTAAAGATTACAAGTAGGGTGAAACGGCCAGACTGGCTGCTAGCCACTATTACGTAACTAATGGTTGGCAAAGTGTTTATTCTACTTATGTCTTAGTTATTTGAAAATGCATGCAACGAGCGAGAGGTGTGGGGACTAGGGACTCATGTAGGAACTTGCCAAGCACAAGGTAAAACATACCCCACTTTATCAGACACTGATGGAAACCATAATTAATAAAAATTAACCTCACGTTGTAATCATCAAGACCTGGAACTAATAAATGAGCCTAAAAACCCATCAGAAACGTATTTACAGTGGTTGCAGAGCAAAATAGCCAAAGGCAGTTTTTTTTTCCCATAGACTTCTAAAAAAGTGATAATCGTTTTGCAACTGCTGAAGTCGCCCCCTAATGTCTATTAGCAAAAATGCAACTAACAAACTACAGATTCCTTACTAAATATGTTAAATAAAGAATAAATAAATGAAGTGATAAATAAATAGGTTTGTCCATAGTCAATAAGTGGATGCAGTATTGTTCCATAGCCTGTTTTTAAACTGTTTTCTATATTTTTTTTCTCAGCTGGCTTCACATTAATGTAGTCTATAGGCTTAAACATGAGTGTTTTATTATCTTCCTATCTAAAAACAACAACAACAAATAACCTTTTGAGCATTAATTGGAATGTGTATTTGTGATGTGCATATACACACTACAGGTTTTTAATTAACTGTATGCATTAGTCAAAGTATTTCCAGCTGATTCTGTTTTTTTGTGTGTGTTTGTGCATATTAGCTACCCTTTATGGTAGATGCAGAGGCAAGGCAGTCTGGCAATGGTGTCTCCTTGCTCCAGCTCGTCTAAACAGATGGCACATTCCCCGGAGTCTCTGGACAGGATGTCCTCTGAGAAAGACAACACAAACACAGACCAAATGAGCAAAAAGCTGCCTCGCACACCAAACCTCGTATCGAATATTCACTTCACTGAATCCCGCACAACCATCTGTTTAACCTTTGATACCAGAATACCTGCTATCATCTGTGCGGAAATGTGCTGCTGACTGGGCTGAACGCAATTTCACTTTTTAGTCTCCAGTTCCTCTGTATGAAAAATGTGAAGGTGTAGTTTAATAATGGAGGTGAAAAAGCAAGCCTCAGATTTAGCTGAGATAGATAATGATGATTTTGCGTTGTATAACAGCTGCATAATTAGCTGTAACACACTCTTGTGCCCGTAGTAAAGAAAAAATTGTTGTCCGTGTGTAAAGTTTGCAGTCAAACACTTCGAGAAAAAAAAAATAGACATCTGCATGCCTGTCATAAACAGTGTACACCTGGGGGGATTAAACATGAGGCCAGGGGGCCATAATTGGCCCAGCAAAGTCTTCAGTCCAGCCCAATAGACAGCGCACAGATTCTGAACTTTTAGCTGTATTTTCATAAATTTTACAGCTTTTCGATTCATAAAATCCACCATGGCCATTCATACTATACAAAAGTAGTTAAGTAACACAAACAATTTAATGACAGAAAAGCTCCTGTTTTTCCACTGTATGCTGTACTGTTGAAATTGCATTTGCAATGCAATTGACTATATCAAATGCAATTGGATTTCTTATATATTGACATGTCCAGGATTATATTTTTAGTTAAATGTGTTTCAGTGCTCTGGCCCCAAGACCAAAGCAGGCTGTATGTGGCCTGACATCCCTGTTTTACAGCATATACGGTGTGTGTGTGTGTGTGTGTGTGTGTGTGTGTGAAGAACCTAAAGAAGAACCTAGTGTTAGGTACTTTTGTTTAGGTATATGGAATAAGCCTGGGGAGTCTCTAGCACGACGCGTGTGCATTACCAAACTCTTTGTTTATGATTGTTTTTGACAAAAATTATGTGTTTGCTGTTCCTGCGTGTACATTACACAGGTGTTGTTGTGCATATTTGCACTGTGAAGGTGCACACACAAACAATCCCCATGCAGACGAGTAGACATGTAGATGTACGGCCGCTTTTGGTTTGATGTTTCTGGTTTAACATTTTATTGCAGGCGCACTGGTGTCGATGAATGACCTTGTAACATAAAGTTACAAGGTTATAACACATGTATAATTATATATTACAGATTTTCTGAGTATTCTATTTTTCTGAAGTCTATGAATTATTTTATAAAATATATATTTTTATTTTATAATTTACAGATTAAGATTTTACTATAGTGTTTGTGTGTATATTTGATATTCTACATAATTTTCTATAATAATTTATACATTAATATTCTACTCAGAAAAATGTGAGGATAAAATTAAATACACTGATTCAAACTAACAACCCTTGCATTACAGCTTTTTACACCAATAAATTGCTACTTACACAATAATGACCATTGCTATAATTATATTTTAGTGGTTTCTAATGTAGGAATTAACGATGAAGATAATTAATGACGAACAAGATAAAACTTGGAGATCACACGATGATTAAATAGCTAAAGAAAATTTACATTTATTCGAGGTCAACAGATATTTTGATTCTAGTTATATGTCAATATATCACTAGGATTATCTCAGCATTTATCATGGTCATGAACTTGGGAGAAACACCCTTCAACCATTCAACCATGTTACGAATGTTGGCATGGCATAGTTTGTCCACCAGGGGTCCCACTGCTACATGAAACACTCAAAACAGGACAAGCATCCAAGAAGTGTTCGGCCAGGGCAAACTAGTAATTGGCGACTTGTTGTAAAAATAAAACAACATTATTTTTAAAGAAATATACTTTTCTTAGAAATACTTGAAACAAAAAAAAGAGTCTGAGAGTCCTATATCAGTCAGGCTCTAGCATTTATATTTTTTGAGTATAAAAAGATTTATTTAACAAGGAAAAAACAGGAGCGCTTAGATGATGGCTCTTTTGCACCTGTAACTACTTAGGGCTGTCATAAAATTAAATTGAAATGGAAATGGAAATAAATCTGTAATGTGCACACAAAAAATAAGAATTATCTAGTTTCATTGACCATTTAAAGCATTTTAGACTCTAAGTCACATATATACATTCATACAGTGTTTTATTCCATGCACGTTAGCTGACCAATTGAGAATCACCAACAGAATGGGAGAAAGTCGGAGAACCCAGAGGAAACCCACACTGAGAGGCCTTAGCCAGGGTTCATACCAGGAACCTTCTAGCTGTGAGGTCAAAGTGCTAACCATGCCAGATTAACTAAAGTCAAAGACTGTGGATATGAAAACAGAGATGGTATCCATTATCACGTGCATATCACTAGTTGAGCATTACATATCAGTTAGCTGTAACCACAGAAGCTAGGGCTGTTATAGTAACCTTTAGTACAGCTGTACATCAGTGCAGAAGATTGAGACCTTAAACCACTACAGCATTTTATTACAACCTAGAATTACTACATTAATTAAGTACACAATTTAAATGGTCTTGCTTTGTCACCGTGCAGTTTCATTTAATAACTAGCAATAGGAAAAAATAAATAAATAAAATGACAGTCCCAAAGGCTGAATCAGAATCTCCCCCTCAGTCTTACTGTTGTAGGTGAGGCGCGTCTTGCTGAAACACATGAGCAGGTGCTTCTCGATTTCATCAGATGCCATGAACTTGGAGCAAACAGGACAGTGGAAGCCTGGAGGGGGAAAACACAAAGAGAAAACATTAAGGGACCCTGATGTGGCAGTGCACCGCTCATAACCTCGTATTGATATGTACACACGGCAGGACGTGAGACTGTTAGCTTGTGCTTAATCTTATGACCTATGTGACCTTTTGCCTGCACGAACTCGGTTTTCCCATAACAATCTGCTTACCTCACACAATTATCACACATGTCACTGCAGAGCTGCACGCTTACTGCAAGCGCACACTTAAACACAGATGTGATGTTGACTGCAAAAGCATCTATAAAACATGCGATTGGCTGATGGTTTGCTTCCTTCTGACCCCCTGTATCTGCACAACTGTACAAAGATTAATAGGCCAAGAGCCGCTCAATATTAAATAAGCTCACCTCCAGACCTGAGATAAGGTCTATAGACACAATCTGAGGCCTGCAGAGTCCCAGTCACGTGATTCTCTTGAGCGAAGATTATTGATGGTGGGATTAATGATTACATTTCCTCATCGGGGGAATTATATGCCGGTAAGGAAAAAGGAAGAAAAGGGGGCAAGGACACAGCTGGATATGGAGATTATATGACAACTTTTTAGGCCTCTAACAAAAAAAAAACCTAGAAAACTCAATTCAACCTGTGCTTAAGCAGCTTTTGAGCTCTCAGCGACACTGGCATTTAAAGGCTCTCTGGGTGTTGTGTTATGTTAGTTTTACTCCGGCTTTTGTCGCAGTTCGGCCCGGTGAGACACCGCTTCAGTTGAGAAACAGCGAGACCTGCGGATTCAGGAAGTTTGTTGTGCATGTGTGCGAGTGTGTGTTTCTGTCAGGCAATGTGTAACCAGCAGGAAGCTCTTATCTGCTGACCTACATAGTGCACTACTCTTCCCTCTCATAGCCAGAGAGAAAAACAGGCTGGTTTTGTAAAACAAAGAAGCAGCAGAAGAAGAAAGAGTCCCCAAAAAAAGAAAAAAGCGTGGTGCAGCAGAGCCACCTGTGGCTAGAATAAAAGTGCAGAAGTGCTAAACAAAGGCCTCAGTCATCAAACAGCCTTAACCATATGCCAGGTATGGCATATCAAATGGAAAAATACTATGTAACTCTTGACACCAAAATTACGCATACAACCGGGAAATAAGGTTAAATAGTAATTATTAAGTCATAATAAAGTAGCTATATAGATATAGCTATAGCTAAATAGATAGATATGCAGTGTGGGCAGTTATGTGCTGCAAGGTTTTAAATGTTAATTAGAATAGTTAGAATAATAAGTGGCGATGATGAAGAAGGCGAGATGCATCGCATAAAACGATATCATAGCTTTACAGACACTGCGGAAGTGCACCTCGAGTACAAAGAGGAAATCAGTGCATTAAAAAAAAAAAGTGTGTACTGAGCAATAATGCGCCTGGGCACTCCAGGTGTACTTTTATGAATTTGCGCCTTACCCCCGAGCAGGCGTGAGGACAGTTCGGCCGGCAGGGACCCTATAAGCAGCCTGTGTCCCTCTGGGGGCAGCTGGCCCTGATCGTCACCATCTGTGCCGTCGAGGCTCTGGTTGCCGCCGGCCGGTATGCTGAGCCCAGAACTTGTTGGCCCTCCACTCGTGAACCGGATTCTTGGGCCATCGGGTCCATTTGTGTACCTGAACCCCGCAAACCTTTCTCCTCTGCTGGAATTTCCAGATGGAAGATCGGAGCTGGAATAAGCTCGAGTTCTGCTGTCAAACACGGGGCTGCTCTGCTTGGCCCCCATACTGCCTCAGTTGTTTTTTTTGTTGTTGTTGTTTTTTGTCAGTGCGTTTTTCTTTCTTAAAAGTTTTTTTCTAGCCACGACACATGATCACAGCGAGCCCCGGGGAACCGAAAACAACAAAGGAAATGCAGCCAAACAAGTGTGCAGCGATACAGCCGAGGATATTCAACATGTCAAAGTTTCACAGTGCGCACTGTGCGTAAAGTGCGCACTCACTGACGCAAAACTTCCTTTCCAAAGGTTCTTTTTTCTTTTTCTTCCTCGTTTCAAAGCCCTTCCCCTTTGTTCCAACAACAGAAGTATTAAAAAAGAGAAAATCTCTTTAGTAACACGGTTTGTGTTGCTCCGCTTTAGCCGAGAACACACGTACAAGCGTTGACCCTAAAGCCCGTCTGGTTTCAAGTTTGTTTTTGTGATCAACTGTGGCGTCTGGAAAGAAAAATATAAGCAGGGATTGCCCTCCTCTTCCGGTAAGCCAGCGCTGTCAGGCCTAATCAGCTCCACCGGATAAATGTACGTTTTCTTTCAAAGTAAAAGCATCCAATTGTTCAATTTGACAGATAGCTATTCCTTTTATTATTTATTCTATGAAATAAACACATGTTGTGTGCCATGCTTTGCAGAAGCTTAATTTATTACATGATTATTACCTGTTAAGTGACTTTGCTGCTCCATACATCAGCTGATGGCTGCAAAGGCAGTAAGTATTCTAATCAATTAGTAACTGTAATTAATGAAATGGCGACTTGGATTTAAATGATAATAAGTCATCAAAAGTAAATAAAGGTTTACTTCTAGAAATTGACCCAGTAAGAAGTACAGTACCTGCCGTCAAAAGGCGATTTACCAGGATTATAAATACTTTTTTTACTGCCTTTAATTGGCAATTTCATTTATAGGGGTATCATTTTGAAAAGTAGCATTTTACTGTCATAGTTTGTCCAGCTGATGTTAGAATTGAAACTGTTTCATACAGTGTTGAGTAGCTTTTGTGGATAAGCTCATCACTTTTTCCTCCAATGTAAATCCTTAACCAGCAAAATACGAAAAGCTGCCTCTATAACTTTTACAAATACTGCAAATGTATCCTATAAATGTGCTTGTGGGGACAAGACAGAGAAAAGGTCATCTTTGCCATGACGTTAATGTCTTTTGTGCTTTTAATTTGAATACTAAACCACTGCTTCCTGTCACCGACTCCTTTTTCAGTCCCCAGCTTGACTGGGCCCTGAGTGGCTGCCTGACGTCAACCCCAGTAACACCAGCAGGCCTTTGGCACAGCAGCAGGTCACCAGTCCACTCTGATATGAAATGCGCTCCATGTTTGGAGCTTTGTCTTCCATTAACTCGTGGTGTTTGAGATTAAAGAAGAAAAAAAAACAGCTCAGCACACTCTGTTCACACTGTTTATTGACCAGTTTCACACACATGAGGACAAACAAAAGATAGATACACTGAATGAGTAACGCCCAGGCAAGAAAGAAGACAAAACTGTACAAGCCAAAAAAAGTAAATAGGTAAAAGGTCTGAAAGAGTCTTGCATGTAGATCTAGTGGTTGAAGGCAGCTGTGAGTGGGCGTGGGTGGCATGAAGCGTTGCAGTGCATCAGGTGTGACACTACAATACTGAGGTTAGAAAATAACAAGGCTAAGCTGAGGGTGGCTAACAATAAATATGTTCCCCCTTCCCTGTGATACCACTCAGGGGTCTGGGTGTGTGCCCTTATTACATTTATGATGATGTACAAGCTTTAAAGAATGTATCTCCTCAGATGCTGCCGAGAAAAGAGGGCAAAGTGTGAACCACCAAAAACCAGGAAGACTACTGGATACAAGAACTTGGAAGGGGGGACGGGCAGGGTAGTCTGGGAAACCTAGTCTGGGTAAGGGCTTATCAAGCTGGAGCATGGGTCTTAGCTGTGACGGTCATACCATAGTTACATGATTAAAACATCCTCATAAAGTGACCTCAAGGTCTTTTGAGGTGTGCTGCATTTGGAAACATTAACACATACACACCTTGCAGGTGGGGAAAAAAAAAAAAGGTTCCATGCTACTGTAAAGCTGCACACTTTGATTTCCACGTGAGGAGCGACTGTGTAAAACGTCTTTGAAACAGCTTCCTGCATGACTTCTCTAAGCGTGTGTTTAAAACAGGGAAGGGTCTGAGAGTCGTTATTCAGTTCCCTCCCTCTTTCCCTCCATGAGGTGGAAAATGAACTTTTCTAGAGCGCCGATTGCCTCACGTTGCCACAAACCGTTAGTTTTCACCCCTTCGTGTGTCAGGTAAAGAAAGCAGGCTATCTGCAACATTCATCTCCCCGAGTGTGTGTATTGCGGTAACGTCTGACTGTATTCCTGCATAAGAAAGCCAGCTGAGGCTGATGTAATATTGCTGTGCTGTGGAACTTTAACTAACCAGATGGTGAATGATTAAGATACTTGCATTCTACATGGCTACTGCTCACGTAGCCTCCAAATTGTTGTGTAAGTGTGTTCATTTTACTTTGAGAGGCGAAGGAGAGGGGGTTGAAAAAAAGTGCAGCAGCGTGCACTCTTTGGGAAGCAAAGCCACTGAGACATTCAAGAACATGGCGGTGCAATTTTTTTTTTTGTTTTCTTTTGTTTGTTTTTTTTAAAGCAAGTTCACTTTAAATATGTACGAATGTGTGTCATTAAGTGATTGGGCTTAATGTGTTGAGGCCCGGGCTTCTTCCTTGGGCATTATCACTGCTGGCTGACCCCCATCTGCTGGTGGTCGGGCCCAGGTTCCCCCTCCATGTCAGCGTGGTAATGCTCAAAGCTGTCGTCCTCTATGTCTGGGAGACCCAGCAGCTAACAGAGACAGGGAGGGAGAGAGAGAGAGAATGTAGTGTTAGACAAGTGTGTTTATGTTTTCTTCCTCTCTTTTTTTTTTTTGCTAACTAACATAAACACAGTTTAGAAAAGCAAACAAACTCAGTGTCTTTCAGAAGGAGCCTTTAGGTCAGTGGTCTAGTTCCTCTCTCTCTTCCACTAAATAAAAAACCCTTCCAATTCTGCTCAGTTTATCTTCAGTTCACTGCTAAAAACACACCTTGCAGTGGGAGCATTATATAATATGATACCCCTATCACGTCTTTGCAGTTACAGCCAGAAGGCAGTGTGCTCAGCTTAGCATAAAGACTGGAAACTGCAGGAACAGTCCAACTCTACCTCGAAGTAACACATTATGTAAAGCTTTCTTTTTAAACTAAACATTTTTCGTTTCTTTGTCTTTTTCCTAAGTTTTGACTTAATACAAGACAAAATATTTTTCCTTGACTTAAGCCCAACGTAACACTTATTGCTAATGTGTAACTTACTGTCATATGTTATTTATCAACATTGCAAAATATTACAAAATAAAACATTTCCATGCTGTTTTTGTATGTACACTGTAAAAAAAAAGAGCCAAAATTGTCCTGGTAATTTTCTGCCAGTACATTATCTATTGTTTTGGGGGGGTTTACGCAGACTTCCATAATTGGTAAATGTTAAACTCCAATGTATGAAATAAAATAAGTGACAATTTCTGTAAAATGTTAATATGGTATGTTGTAGTGTATTTTTACAGATTTTTTTTACTGTGTAACAAAAAACAGTTAATTTTAGCAATAGCTGAATTCACCTGACCGATATACACTCAGTTGAAACCAAATTAATTTTCCTTAATGATTATTTATTTGATGAAATAAACTTTGATCTGATATATTTCTGTTGTATTTTACACAAAATTATCGGTTGACGTTTATAAAGACAAAGAATCGTTGTCGCTAACAGTAATGCAACTTGCAATACTTCAAATACCTCAGTGTGACGGTTAAGTAAATAAATGGATTGTTGATTTAAAAAAAAAATACAGTGACTACGTGTTTGTGATGATAACCTATTTTTGATTTTTCAAAACTGGTTACTGCTTGTTCTGGCTTTTAAATGTATTATTTACCAAAAAACTGCTTCAGATTTACATTCTGGGAAATAAGATAAGTTCTCTTATTCCTGAGAGACAAAAATTTTCCACAAATTCACAAAATCAGTGAAAGGTCTGATTTCTAAGAGCGAGAACAGAATTTTTCAGGACTACAAAAGACGCAGCAAACAGCGCTGTGGCTGATGCAGCGTGTTGGGTAGAAAACCAAAAAGTGAGCCTCGACCCCGGGAACATCCCTGCTTCTGTCTCCTTACAGGCCTGAAGGACGTGAAGACTTTCTCCAGCACCTCCAGCAGAGTCTTCTTCCCGCAGGAGGAGATGTAGTCCTGGGCCAGCTGGAGGAAGGGAAGGCAGTCCTCGCTCTCACTCCACACATGCTGCACACACAGATCATGACAATCTTTCAATTTATGTCCATTCACTTTAAACACAATAGATCCCATGATGTAACAGGGTCTCATTTCCTCCACTGGTATCGCCTCATATGGGTTATTCACAACTTAATTAATGGACAAGTGAGCAAAACTGAGTCACAGGAGATGCAGCACACGAAAAAAAAAAGAAAGAGCAATGCAACTAAATCTGTTTAAGACACGTTTTCATGATCTTTCTGCTGACACACGGTCTGTTTTAATCCTCAGTGGGTGTTTTTGCTTTTTTTGGGGTGAGTTCCTCACGTTGCTTCAGTAATGTTGGGGTTCAGACTGTGGATCATGATTGATTTTATGTTTTACTGCATGGTCAGTGTGTTTGGGATCAGTGTCATGGAGGGGAGGAAACATGATACAGCCTCCACGGATGGCCGCAGACGCTCACTTATGTGGCACTGTCATGACCTCGTCCAGGCTGCTAGCAACAAACTGCCTAAAGATACCCTCTAAAAATGGTTCTTTGGTGTGTGTTCTGTTATGTGTAGACATGACACTTGTTAGGTCCCTTTTTTTGATGCTCAGTGCTTGATTCATAGGTCAGTGTTAAAAACATTCCTCTGAAAATGAAACAAGGACCAGACTGAAAGTGAGTGAAAAAGCAGCCGACGCCCAAAGAAATCCTGGAGAACCACTACTCAAGATCACATTAAAACACCTTTTTAAAAGAAAGTCTGGTTCTTTAAAAGCAAAAGGTAATCAGATGTTGGGTGGCTTGAGGCTTTTGTAGAGAATTCTTGAGCTCAGGTGACTACACAATTCCCATCTCTGTGAATTAGATACATGCTGCTTAGACAATAAAGACAATAACTGCCTTACATTGTCTGTATTTTAGGTCAAAACGCACAAACCGCAGGTGCAGTTTCGAGCTGGGATCAGTTTACACCGTGGGTTGAGGGTTCAGGCGCACCTCAATGGAAATGGAAGTGAGTGTGTTTATGGTCAGCACAAAAGCATGGTGAATTATCACCGTGGACATCTGATACATCAGATGTACGAGTTCCACTTTGATTAAAATCAGCTTCCTCATGAGTACATATTGTCGGCCACATCAAAGCCTTTACAGGAATTATTAGGTAAACACTGGCAAAGCCCATTGGAACTGTTTTATTTGGTTTATTTTTTATAGTTTATAGTTTAATTAGAGTCTAAAGGCCATTGTGTTATGTATTAGGCAATGTGGTCAGGTAAGCCAAATCCATGCAGAATGACATGGCAGAAAAAGGAGCAGATGTAAAACAAACAAACAAGGTTTTTTATATGTAGCCGTGAGGATTTGTTGTTTGGTTATTTTAGCATGTGATATAATGACACAGTGATCATCAACACACTGTTATCCTAACATCCTGGGGGAAAAGAAAATGATTTTTAACCTCAGTTGAAAACTGATATCCCTTGAGTACTCTTACTTCATTATACTGCCTCATCTGTTGATTAGTCCCTTAAAATCTCATCAAAAACTATCTTAATGTCATCACTGCTGACGATTCAGTGAAAATTCAAGATAAGAAATGCAAGAGTCAAGAGAGAGCGATTCATGTGAAATGGTGCGAAACAGCCCGGGAGGGGGCGGGGTTGAAAATGTAAACACGGTGTTACAAACTGCGCCACCAACAGGCTCTTCAGCTCCGACTTTCTCCACTTCAACCCCGATGGACGGGCTCTCACATCAGGCAGCGTCTCCACTGAAACAGCTGACCCCACCTACCAAGCACAGCGGTGTGCGTGACTCTGTAATTGATTGTGCAGCAGCTACAGCTCTGATAAGCAGAGAGGCGTCTTCGGAGTCACGTGGAACGTTCAATCGCTCTTGATTTTCAGCAGCTAAATGCCACATCGGGTGATGTGGATTGCCAAAAACAAACACTACTGTGTGATATCCAGAGGGAAATTACAGGGAAGGAAACAAATTATCGTTATGGTTATTGTTATGGTGCAGCTAGGTGACAAGATGATGCCCTGCGTGTGTGTGTGTGCGCGCGCGTAAAAGACAGAGAGAGAGAGAGAACGAGAGGAAAACAGCATGTGAGATGTCCTGCTGATAGCAGTATTGATCGCGGGGAGAGTAACTAGATCTCAAGAGTCCTGCAGAGAGACAGAGAGTTATTCAAGCTTATTTAAATGTGCATAGTGTGTGTGTGTGTGTGTGTGTGTGTGTGTGTGTGTGTGTGTGTGTGTGTCAAAAACCGAGAGAGAGAGTGAGGCAGGCCTGCAGCAGCTGGCGAGCACTAGATTAAAAAGCTGTAGAAAACTGTGAGTTGAGAGAGAAACATTGAGAAAAAAGGAAGTTGGTGCTAACAGACATCGAGTCACATGATGCATTTAAGTACCTGCACCTTATGTGTGTCTGTGTGTGTGTGTGTGTGTAAGAGACTGGGTAATTAATTGTGCAGCAGCGATAAACGTCATAGTTTTTTCATGCACAGCTATGGAAAACCCCGGCTCTAATGCTGCTCTCCTGTCTGCAGGACAGTCCAGACGATGTCTGCAAACACACAACGCAGACAGGGACTGTGTGACATAATGTGTTATTGACCGAGCAGACGCCCTGGCTCCTGGGTCATCACCATCTGCTCCCCGCCCTGTTGGCCCCTGTCACTGAGCAGGAGGAGCGAGGAGGGCGGGCCTGGCCTCTGGGGCTTTAGGACTCATAACGCCACCACTGCAGCACACTGATATATGATACAGCTATGCTTCAATACAGCATGTGGCTGATCACAGCAGTGCTGGAGCTACAAAGACACTGAGCTCAAAGCATAGCTGCAGTGTTGGAGGTTTGAGGCATTTAATGAGCCCATTTAGTTTCTGTTGAGCAGTTAGTGCATGCTGTTTTTAAGGCAGATTCTCTTGTTTAGCAGGGGCGTATCCAGGATTTTTAAAAATGGGATTTCACAGGGGCCAAACGAGTCACGACTGCCCCATCAAAAATTGGCAGTTGCTTTGAAGCACAAGATTCAACTGCAAAGAAACTGAGCTAAAAATTTCTCACTCAGTGTCTTTTTTAAAGTTCACTTTTGAAAAGTAAGGAAGAGAAGGAACAGAAAGACCGTGGATTAAACAGCTGCGAGGCATATGAGCGAGGCCATTAAAAATTAACACTACAGTTTTTCATCTATAAGCAGGACTTTTAGTGCTTTAAGGCCAGATGAAAGTGCAGCCAGGGGTGGAGGCTGGGTGGATCACAGCTGTTTGGATTACTACGTAAGGAGAACCATTTTGCTAAAGTAAACCTACTGTTAGAAATAAAAGTCAACTGGTAAAGATACTGTGTGCAAATAAACATTTCTAATAAGAGAAGGCTTAACCTGAAACCCAGTAGCAAAAACTCTTTCAAAATAAACGCATAATAACAACGCATGTAAAAGATTTTTGCATCTGTGGCAGCAAGCACTGACCTTTAAAGGTTTTTTTTAAGTAATAAAATTGCCTTCAAATTGGGACAAAAACATAAAAGCCTTACATAGGAAGCTTTTATTTTTATTTCTAAATCAATTTCAATTTAGAAATAAAATTGAACTATTTAGTGTCTCAAAATCCAGGCCATCCATGATGGCGACGGCTTTTATTCTGAAAATCATAAGGCTTGCGTGTTTTGTGCACGTAGCAGAGTTGATTAAATGCTGGAGAAATAAGCAACATATACACTTTGAGAAGAAATGAGGGCGGGTGGTGGAGGGGTGGGTGGGGTGCACCCAAACTGAAATGACATCATCCCCTCCTCTCCTCTCCCACATCCATCAGCTAGAAAACCCGGGGCCGAACGCTCACCTCAGCCGAAGCTCGACACACCTAGGACAGCGCGCGCAGAGACGAGGCCCTGCAGGAGCTGGAGCACTTACAAAGCTGTCGGTGCCGCCGGGACACAGCACGTAGAAGGAGACGCCGGGCTCTGCGTAAAAGTCCAGCCGCCTCTCGTCGTCTTCCTCGGCGAAGATGAGGTCGAAGGGGTTACCGGAGCACCACTTCTCCGCCGCCTCCACCAGATGCTTGAACTCCATCCTCCGTTATCCGCTCTGCGGTGTCCCTGGTGTCTCTGTCTCTTTGGCCGTCGCGGCGATGATGCTCAAGACGCAAAATAGGCCTAACAGCTGATTTGCCCGCAGCATCAGCAACCTCCACTATACCGCATCTCCCTCAGTGCGCCTTCTGCATGGCCCGGGAATAAAGATAACGCTGTTGGCGCACACAGCCTAGCGGGGTCTGGCGCTCATCCGTGCTCAAAGCCCCATTCCTCTCTTCCTCCTCACGTTATGAAATCAGCCCTTCGGTCGCATGCATGCATACGCAGGAGGACGCTGGAGAAAACGCGATGACGACGAGTGGAGTCGGGCAGCCGTCCATAACGGAGACGCTATAAGACTAACCCCAACTTTCTCACTGCTGGCTCGGGAGGATAACAACGCCAGCGAGGCGTTTAACCTGCTCTCATCACCCACAGAGCTGGCATCATGCGACAGCCTGCAGTCCTATCCCATATGGAAAATTGTGAGGTCATCATATATTAATGGGCAATTGCTGCCATGACATATTTACTGGTTTCTAGTGTGCAAGCAATAAAAACGCACACAAACACACCGAGACCCAGCCTATTCACTTATGCCCTCTGTTTTTGTTCTTAGGTCTATATCTTTTGACTTATTTCAGCTACCCTACCAGCCCTCATATTGATAGAGGACATTTCCAATAATATCTCATGTGTTTGGGTGGCTTCTTTCAGCTCCAAAGAGGCAGGAAATCACAAGTAAAACTGAAAAATGCTTTTTTTTTTTACTCAGTTCTCATGAGGATAATATAAGAATCATCCAAATAGCTCACCTGATACAGACTCCGGCTGACTTAGTTTTGTATTAAAAATGATTAAGCCATAATTATCACATTTGTTCATTTCACAATATCTGTCATAGCTGAAGGGAACTGTATGAGTGAGTCAATCTCAAAAAGAGCCACAAAATAAATATGCTGTTGAAAGTCACAGGGTAAGCTCTCATCTTGCTATAATAATAAGCTAAAATAAGCACTACATCAGCTTTACTGGCAGCCTAAATAAATATAAAATATTTCCATAACAAGAAAACTGTTCCTATTTTCTTCTTTGTTTATTGATGACCCTTAAAAATGTAGTGGCACGTAGCCCACACAGTACTGGGAACCACTCTTCTGCATAAACAATGTGTCTACAGTGTTTACATGAATCCAGCCCGCTGCCATTGGTGCCGCCCCCCACTCTGACCCTGCCTGCTCCACGGAGTCCTCACCACCAGGGGGCGAAAGAAACCCGTGAAACCAGTAACTTGTACCTCGCATGCAGAACTCTATCAAGTTGAAACGCGTTTAAGAGGAAGTCTGTTTGAGATAAAAGAATAATATGAGAGAAATTTAGGAGATTGGAAATTTATATTTGTTTTAAATTTGCAATTACAGAATATTATCAGCACATGGCTTACCTGAAATCCCACCTGTAGCAGCATGCTAATCTGATTCAGTCAATAGTGGTAAATAAATAAATAAATCTACATGTTGAGTTAAAAACGAATATTTTGGTATGGGGACACATATGTAGGGTTTTACATAGGTCCTTAAATGTGGTTTGAAATAATAAATGAATAATAATGAATGAATCGATATAACACCATTGGATAACTGCAGAGCATCTCAGTGGGAATGTAACTTTCCTGCACTGACTTTACTTGACAGATAGACATACAGACATAAATCAATAAATAAAATAATTAAATTATATTAAAAATAGGTATAAAAATATTTAAAGATAACACAGGATAAAAGACTGTGGCAATACTGGAATTGGATGAGTGAGAGAGATGATTTAAGAGCTGGATAAGGGTGTCAGACGGTGCAGCGGGGACAAAGGTCCTCCTGGACTGCAAAGATCTGCAGCAGAGTGAGAAGAGCCGTCTGCCACTACTACTCCTCTACCCAACCAAGAGGCGTTGGAGAGGTTGTCTAATCTAACTATCAACTTAAATAGTGTACTTTGTACTGGGTACCATTTGTTTACTGCCTGGTCTATGTAGATCAATTGGGTTATGACAAACCAGGGATGCTAAACACATTTTATTTCATGGGCAGATCAGTCCAAATATTGATAGTATCGATAACAACAATGGTATTGATATTGGATTGATACTTTGTTTCAAGCCTGTAATTTCACTGAATTATGTGAAATAACCTTTTTTGTGAATTAAACACACACACACAAGGTATATGTATTTTTTGTATCTTTATGTATTTCTTAATTACTCTGTAGTATAAATGGCAATAGGGAAAGTCTTTACCAGAAGAAAAAGCCATTAAACATATTAAAATACATTTAAAAGTTAAAATATTTATGCTGTCCTTCGCACTTTCCAAAGCCGTCCAGTAGTCCGGAATGGAGTCTTTGCTGGGCTAATTCTGGCACCCAGGCCTCATGTTTGCCCGTGTTATAGACTAAGCTACCCACCGCTAAGGCCTAAGTAATTAAAATGACCAACAGCTGAGATGTGTGAGTCGCACGTCAGTGAATTACGTCACATCATGTACATAATGTGATTGCAGCCATTCCCAAACTATGTGAATGGTAATTATGGCCACAGTGGTTGTTGATCAATGGTCATTGATCAGTGGTTGTTGATCAATGGTCATGACGTTTTATATTAATGATCAAGAAACTGACGTCACAGCCCATTGTTCATTCAGTCATTGTGTAAATGAACTGTTCAAAAGGTCGCAGTCAGCTGAGACTGAAGAAGTCACTTGGATGAGTGAAGAAATGTTTCTCCCACTAAAAAACGCTACGTCCAGATACACAGAATAAATCTTTTGGGGATTTCCTTCCCTGGATGATTGACCATAAATCAAGACACCATGCGTGTGATTGTTTATCGGTAATAATCGATAACAACCTTATCGGTACTTTTATGTTTATATAGCTTGTGCAGTGAGATTTTAACTAACTAAAATATAATGTCCAGATAAATAATGTATCCCGCTCTATGAGCAAGTATCCATCAAACATATTCAGTTTAACCTCACAAGCAGCGCCACTTTTAAGCTAACGGCTCTGTAATAACACGTGCCCCGCCCCTCCCCCTTTCAGCTCCGGCTTGCAGACGTAAACATTACGCGCCGCTTTTATTCTGAACGTCCCAAGCGGAAATAGCAGTAAGCAGTAAGTCTCGCTGTATTTAGTTAACCGCTTGCTTCCTTCGCAGCTCGTCCTCCGCGGAGGTTGTGTTCCTCTGTAGTTCGTGTATCCGCCCTCCCCGCGGCAGGACGTCTCTTTAAACTCGCTGCCCGCTTTTTAAAAAGCCCAGCTATGCAGCGCGCAGCACCCCGGGGTCGCGCTTAGTTTGCGCCCAAACCCTCGTTTGGTTACCAGAAATCTCCCAGAAATTCAGAAAATGGAACGAAACGGGAATACCTGTGAGGATGACCTGCAGGGTGCTGACGAGGAGGAAGAAGTGGACCCCAGAATACAGGTAAAGTCTGGTTTGGACACTGATACAAGATGTGAAGTGACAGTATGTTATAAAATGTCAGTGTGTGTGTGTGTGTGTCACATGTTGACTGTCTCCAAAATGACTTACTGAAAGCAGTAAGTTCAATTATTTGGTTAACACAAGTCACAGCCAGTCTTATTTAATCACACTCCTCCCTCTTTCCCTCTGTGTGTGTGTTTTCTATCATTTGTGTGTTTTCTGTAAACAGGGAGAGCTGGAGAAGTTGAACCAATCTACGGACGACATTAACCGCTGGGAGAGTGAGCTGGAGGTGAGCCCCGACAACACACACTGCTGGCATCAGAATTATTGCCCCTCAAACACTCAGAGCAGGGTGGAAGCCGAGCTCTAGCACCCACCCAGCAGTCACTAAGTCTCACTTTTTTTGAACTCTAAAGTGGTGAGAAATCTTGTCAGCGCTGCAAGATTTGTCTCTCTGCCACTGTAGTGTCAGGAATTTGCTTGGCAACGGTGCCATTGTTTTAAAACAGTCTAAACGGAAAGCATTCGAAAGATGGAAAACTACTAAATGTGCATCTGTGGGAAGACGTGGAAAAACTGAAGCAGGAACCGTCCCTCCCTGCGCTTTAAAGCTGCTAGTGCAGCTGTGGTCTTAGTCGAAAACAGCAATGCAGCGCTTGGTGAAATTCCTCGATTGCTCCAAAACACTCACATTCATTCAGGAGTCAGAACAGAAACAGGAATCAGACACATTATGGAGGAATAAAGGATGTAAGGAGGACAGACGGCACACAGAAGGGGCAGCTTCGGCTCAAGTGTGTGCTGGTTGGGTCACTGTGAGCAAAAGTGAAAACATTCCAGAGCGAGGCGTCAGTTTTTTTGTTTTCCTGAAAGTAGGCCTCTTCTGTTTCTCATTAGCCCTGCACTCGCATCCAAACCCAGCAAACCACAGCTGGAATGAACGTAACAGCACACACAGAGCCAGAGAGGGACAGGAGGAGGAATTTTCCTGTAATCCGTGTTTTCCAGCTGAATTCGATTTTATTTTTTTACCATAGTGCTTGTTGGTGCTTTTTGGAAAGCTCAGCTTTTTCACAGCTTTGTGATCGATGTAAATACACGAGGGGACAGAAGAAGAAACGTGGATGCATCAGGCGTCTCAAAAAAAAAAAAAGGGCAAGGGGAGCTAAGGACTGC
>VUQR01009559.1:37052-48651 GCA_015108515.1 Hemichromis elongatus | reverse complement strand
GGCATGAGCCCCCGCATCCTCAGGACCTTCTATCGCTGTGCCATTGAGAGCATCCTCACTGGATGCATCACCACCTGGTATGGCAACAGCACCGCTTACAACCGCAAAGCTCTCCAGAGAGTAGTGCGGTGCTCTGAACGGATAATTGGAGGTGAGCTTCCCTCCCTCCAAGACATCTACAGGAAGCGGTGCCTGAGGAAAGCGGGAAGGATCATCAAGGATTCCAGTCACCCCAGCCATAAACTGTTCAGACTACTTCCATCAGGAAGGAGGTTCTGCAGCATCCGGTCCCGTACCAGCAGACTGAGAGACAGCTTTTTCCACCAGGCCATCAGACTGCTGAACACTTCATAGACACCTCACCCTCACTACTGGAACTTCAACATTATGCACTCCATACTGTATATAAATGCCACTTGTTTTGCACATGTCCAACTACCAACCTCTGTATATTTTACATATTTTATTTTATTGTTTACTCTATTTAATTTGTAAAATATGTATACACACACACATGTAGAAAAACATATTTAGTATACACATCCAGTAATGCATACACTCTTATATTGTACATATATTTATTACTCTCAGATTTAGCCATTCCTATATTTTGCTTGTTTTGCGTTATTGTATTTTTGCACACCTCTGTTGCTTGTGAAGCTCGGACACAAGAATTTCACTTGCATGTACTGTACCAGTGTACCTGCACATGTGATGTGACAATAAAAGTGATATGATTTGATTTGATTTAATTGATCACTCCCCACGGTGACGTGTGAAACCTGAGGACTCATTACCTTGATGATCTTGATTGGATACTCTCAACTGGATTCTCTATCTGTTGATGTCATGACTGTTTAATAGTTCTGCTGTGTTTCTAATAGATTCTTTTTACATGTGAATCGGTGATTGTGTCACTGCTAGACCTGATTACGAACTTTAATTTGGCATAATTCAGGTAACATTCATTCCAGTAAGAAGGATCAGGTTATTTTTTTTGCCTGGCTTGCTCACATTTGAAGAGTTACCAAACAGGACATGGTAATGAGATGAGTAACCTACGAGGAGGAGGCTGGTGAACCCTGTCAAAAGTGATTTGTACAAAGGCCACTGTGGTCAGAGGAGAGGAGTCAGTGCATTATCCTAATGCAGGATGTGTCTTCAAAGAAAAGAGGTCATACTCACTAAACTTGGAATTTATTATTCAGCTCTGACAAAAATGTTTTCTGTCCTGAGGTGCATCTATTTAAACCTGTCCCAGTAACAAAGCTTATGAAGCAATGAAATGTGCATATGAAACTAGAATGTCAACTGTTTCCTGCATTTCACAATTGTAACAATGGCTATGTCATTGGATATAATCCCTATTAAATCTTTAAAATACCACGACACCTATGGTGAAATGTGTAAAAACTATCATAGCTACAGGTGCAGATGACAAGCTGACAGTTACAAGCAGAAAGTGATGGGCTTTTGCTCGAGGATGATAAGTCATCCAAAGTTCAGGCACAGATGTCTGTCTGTCTCACCGGATAAGTATCGTCATGTCTTACTGTATAATGTGAAAATCTCACTGGAGTCCAACATAAAGGGCACAGCTGAAAGAGAACAAGATTTTAAACTATAGGAGCTTAGTTTTCCCTTTAAGGTAGAGCATGAGTGTAAGCTAAAGGTGCATTCAGCTGCAGATTGATATTGGATAAACAGCTATACACACACACACACACACACACACCTACACACATAAATATACACAAATGTTAAAATAGACAGTACAATCAATCAATAGACATTATACACAATGCAAAAGATCAAATGTAAATAATGTAAAGAATATAAAATACATAGATCAGCAAAAAGCATATATATATATATATATATATGTGTGTGTGTGTGTGTGTGTGTGTATGTATGTATTTATACTTATATGTGTGTATATATGTATACATGGTATGTATATAAATACCACCATGCAGTTAGGATTTCTTAAGCGCTTATCAAACAGCTGTATTAAAACAATAACTTGCATTAGACGAACCTCAAGAAATTTTTATGGATGCGTACCACCTACAATATTTTTCCACATTATCTCCTTCCTGTGCAGACACACAGCTAAGTCAAGAAAGGAATAAATGTCAACAAACTCAGCGTGACTCCCAAATTATTGAAGCCAGCGAGCTGGGAATGCAAACACTGTGGTGTGATATTGACATTCTGCCAAACCAAGACGTGATCGTCTGGCTGTTATAATAGCAGCTACTGGGCACAGCAAGATATTATTGTCCACAGGTCTGCAGAGACCTATTAATAATTACTACTAATAACTTATTTCTGCAGGGCAACAGCCCAGAAGGATGGGGTTAATGTGTTGTGTGGAATTTTGTGATTGTGTGTGTGTGTAATTCTGTCGCCATCATTCTGAGTTAATATTGCTAAGTTGATTGACAGGCCTTTTTAATCTCATCATGATAATTTGGACAAGGATACAAGTGCATGAATTCATTTAATGCAGAGACACGATGAAGCTTACTTAATCATAAATTCTACATGCGGATATTTCAGACAACTATAAAGCCTTTGTGTGCATCTTGGGGCTTGTTGGAAAAATAATAAAGCATTTATAATTTGCAAGTCCTCCAAACTAAAAAACAAAACACCCCTTCCAGTATGGCACTATTTTCTGAAATGGTCATTACAAACATGATTAAAAGTTTATAGTTTGAGTTTGTTAAAATAAATAAATAAATAAAACCTGATAAAAGCTGGAGAAAGACTATGGCTTGACGACAAGCTACTTGCCTCTGGCAGGCAATAGCCACATTTAGACTCCAAGAACTTTTAGAAGCTATTTAAATGTAGTTTTTCGGTCAATTTATTGTTTAATTTGACCTACCTCAGGCATTTTGTGCTCTTTTCCTCGCTTAACAATGACATCTTGAGACCTTTTCTGATTAGGCTTCATTGAACCGTAGACTTGAGGGATCAGATGGATGTCCTAGGTCCTCTGTCAGACCTCTGATGTTGTTTTTGTTATTTGTATTTCCTAAGATGGATAGTTTCTAAACCTGTCACTTTTTTTGTCCTCCACTTGTCCCATTTCCTCCTATCATTTAAAGGACAAACCGCACAACATGCTAGGATATTCCAAGTTTGTAGCTAATGGCTCTTTGGGAAAAAGTCCTAGTCTTGCAAAAGACTTATGCACCAAAAGTTATATGTTTCAAACTGTTTTCTTCCTTTTTTCCACAGATCTATTTGTGACAGGCTGCTGATAAAAAGTGCAATTTTAAATGTGTTCCCTGTTAAGTTCTCTTGTATGTAGACAGAATGGTAGTGTGTCCCTCGAATTAGGTGCCTTTTGTATGCTTGATTCATAAGTCAGTGTGAAGTGGTTTAACAAGCCAAAAATGAAAATGGAAAGAGGATTGAAAAGTGAGCAAAAATTTAAAAAAAAAACAAAACACAGTGTCCAAAGAATAACTGTGAAAGACTTTCGAAAAAGGCTGGAGAACTGCTGATCAAGGCTTTTGCACAGTATTGTATATTAAACCTTTAGTATATTTTTTAAGCAAGTGAAGAGTTTGTCATGTAACATCTCTAATGAATCTTTGTACAATAAATACTCCTCCTTTAACAATTTCTTGTCATGCTCATACACATTGGTTTAACCCCCCTATAGAATCCCAGGTAAGCGTAAACACAGCAAGAAAATCAGGTTATGCTGTCAGATAATCTGCTGTGTCATCTGGGTTTAACCTAATTCTTCACTCTAATTTACTAGGTTATCCATTTAAGAAATCAGATTCCCACAGAAATAGAATAATAAACATGTTATTAAATTGCATGTAAAAAGCCAATGCAATCTTATTTTGTAATGGGACTCTATGTTTTTTTTCACTAACAAAATGCATTGCATGCAGTAGTGCTCTATATTTGTAATGGGAAAACTGTAAACACTTGTGGTCGTCATAGGAATAATGAGATCATAACAAACCTGAGCCTTTGTGTCTCCAAATAATCACTCAATGTACTGTAAATCCACATAATGACCATGTGGCACAATTAATCCTGAATGCACAGATTAAAAAAACAAATGCTTGGCTAATCCTGGGATGCTGCTGAATTTAGAGCATCACTCATCAATGTATCAATGCTCTTTGTATTAATGAGCTCACTGTGCACCCTGTTGCTATACTTTCTCACCACTCTGCCAGACTCCTGCCTTAGTACTCACATAAGCGCCCCTAATGTGGTTAATGTTGGCTGACTCACCCCCCTCTTCAGGCGACAGAGTGATGCTTCTCGCTCTGTGGACCACCTTGTAATTAACCTGTTTATGTATAAAACGCTTCAGAAATGAATTTGACATCACTTGATGTGATGGATGTGTGGTTAAAGTCGTCTGTATCAGGCTAGCTTACTTCAAAAAAAGGCAGTTAAGTTCTGAGTGCAAAACAGCCCTTTTAGTCCTGCCGCTTTTATTTACCTAAAGTTTTGGGCTGCAGGGGGCCACGCCACCAGTGCAGTTGTAATGAATGCCACTGCAACAGCAACACCGTTATACACACACACACACACACACACACACACACTTGCCAAAGCAGTCACCCTGCAGACGAGAGAAAGCGCGTACAGATGCATGCGCATACACACACTTGTGGTTAGTCAAGCAAATGAGGTTAATCAAGCTAGCATATTTCAGACCTCCTCTTCAGCTGAAACTGTTGGGAGTGCCCTATTTTGTTTTCACTGTGTGTCGTGCTGCTTTATTATAGTTCTGGTATTTTGCATGTTAGACATTCGGCTGATCTTCATATATTTTTCTGCTACATCATGCTAGATAACACACACATCGGTCTCTTGTAACCTTTTAGGACTTAGCATTAAACAAACTTAGGCTATGCAAAAGAGGTTTGATTTGACATTAGCCTGCTACTAGCCAGCTTTCACCCACCGACACGAGTGGAAGTCATGAATATAGCTTCATCTATTTATTTATTTATTTTTAAAACAACTTTAGATCCGTGTAAATTTTCTACTGTGAGAAAGTTTGGGACAGATGCCAAAAGCTACCAGTGTCTCACAATCATTCCTAAATTACTTCTCGTTTTGGAGAGGGCTTAAAAAACACTATCAAAATTAAGTCTATTTCTGGACACTGGTTCTACAGCCCCAAACACACATTAGCATGTTCAGATATCCAAAGCTTGCCAGCCTCTAATGCCAAGTTATAGTTGCCAAACAATAACTGAACAGTCATGGTTTTCTTTATGTTGCTTTTATGTTCAGATTAGGGGTCTTTTTGTATGACTTTTACCCCACTCCGGTTCTCCTTTTTTGCAAAGGTTCTATCTTGCCCGCTCTGTATGGGATTGAGTGAGGGCAAAGCACACAGGCCATACCTTATGTTATCCACAATGGTCCTTTTCCACTCTCCTTTCCATGACTAACACCCCCCGCCCTCCTCTGAGTCTTGAGAATGGCTTTGCTGCTACATGAACCTTGGGACAGCATTGGGTTTCATTGTGACTCAATGGGCTGTGAGTAACAAGCATGGGCCTTCTGCAGGATGCATTTGGGTATTAAGTGATGACCTGGAGGAAACCAAGCGGCAACCTTAGACGTTGAAAAATGAAGTACCCTTGAAGTTGGTTCCAAACATAAAATGGCCCCCATAGATTCCCATTTTTAAATGACCAGCTTTAGAGCAGAAATTGGCATGTATGCAACTTGGTACAGAGCCTGATGGGGTTTTTTTGTTTTGTTTTTTTCCCCTTCATAACAGCTGTACAGAGGGTGAATTTTTAAACCTACCCTTCAAATGTGGTTTAATCCCTGACATAATTTCTATGTTGTTTCCATGTAGAATAGAGGTAGAGTCAGACCATCTCGTACAAATTGAGAAATATAGATCAGAAGAAGTTATTAAACACCATTTCTCTGCCATAGTGTGTTTTTGTTCTGTCTACGTCTGCTCTCTTTTTTTTTCTCTTTACACCCAACCAGTTATGGCAGATGGCTAGCCCTCATTAAGCCTGGTCCTGCTGGAGGTTTCTTCCTGTTAAAAGGGAATTTTTCCTTTCCACTGTCGCCAAGTGTTTGCTCATAGGGGGTTGTCTAATTAAGAGGGTTTATTTCTAAAACAGCTTTGACATAACTGTTGTTTTAAATTAGTGATATATAAATACATTTCTGGCCCATTGTTATGGGACATTCAGTCCTTATACAACCATTGCAAGAGCTTGGTCCGCATAGCCGGCCTTAAGTCGGACTCATTCCTGGTGGGTGAAGTGCTCCGCCAGGGCTGCCCTTTGTCACCCATTCTGTTCCTAATTTTAATGAACAGAATCTAGGCGTAGCCAAGTGGTGGAAGGCTTTCACTTGGGTGGTCTCGGGATCTCATCTCTGCTTTTTGAGGATGATTTGGTTCTGTTGGCTTCATCAGGTGATGGACTCCAGCTCGCCTTGGAATGGTTCGCACCTCCAAATCTGAGGCCATGGTCCTCAGCCAGAAAAGAGTGGAGTGCCCACTCAGGGACGAGTTCTTGCCCAAGTGTAGGAGTTTAAGTATCTTGGGGCCTTGTTCACGTGTGACGGCAGAAGGGAGCGGGAGATCAACAGACGGATTGGTGCTATGGCCACATGCGGACGCTGTACGAGTGTGTTGTGGCGAAGAGAGAGCTGTGTGTAAAAGCGAAGCTCCCAATTTACCAGGTGATCTACTTCCCTACCCTCACCTATGGTCACAAACTGTGGGTAGTGACCGAAAGAACGAGATTGCGGATACAAGATGGGCTTCCTCCGAATGGTGGCTGGCCTTAGAGATAGGGTGAGAAGTTAGTCCATTCTGGAGGGGCTAAGAGTAGAGCCACTGCTCCTTCACATCGAAAGGAGCCAATTGAGGTGGTTTGGGCATCTGAGAAGGATGCCTCCTGTTTAAATTTAAATCACTTATCTGAAGCTCTTAATCATGTTTGTGGTGTAATTATCTGACAAAATGTGATTTGCTGTGCTGTTAACCGCACAAATAAACTTAGAAGTGTCAAAGTTTTGGTGAGTATTTTTTTTCAAGTTTTACAAATACATAAAGTGTCTGTAACTATTTTAGAATTTGAAACTTGCAAGCTAACTAAAGCTACTAAACTTACCAGTCTGCACCATCTGATATCCCGGCTTTGGTGTTGTTCCTGCATTGTCATAATAATGCTTGTCTAGAAACGACATCACAATTGACCAATGATGTCTGTGCATTTAGTTAGATTTAGCCGAGAAGTTGATGAGTAACCTAATTTGTCTAATTGCAAGCCTAACTTGATAATATATTTTTAGTTTATATAAATTAGTAAAGAACACATTTGAAATACTTAGTTGATCCAGAAGAGATTTTTACAAAAAGAATGGTACCCTCTTCAGTTGAAATGTTGATCTTAGATGGATATTATTATGATGATGCAGAAATAACAACAACATGGAGATATCAGACACACCTTTGGTCCACCTGCTCATCCAAATAGAGATTTTGGTTCCAATAAACCATTATGGCTACAGCTTAAACAGAAACTGACATCACCTGGCCATGTCTCTTGATCACTAGTAGAAAGATCAAGGAGGGAGAATGAAAAAATTCATATTTTTGCCTTTGTAGGATTTGGACATGCCATTTATGCATTTATCTTAATCACATTAAACACATGGGATTTACAAATGGTGTTATTTTGAGTTATTCAGAATTCATGTTTAAATTCATCCATCTAGCCTGGAAGTTGCAGGGTTGTGTCTAAATTGGCATGTGTTTTCATGTTTTCTTGCCTCTCTCCTTAAGTCAACAGAAATCAGGCCAGTAAGTCAATGAATAGTGTCTTTATTCCATTTGGACGGCTTCAGCAAGAAGCTACTTAAAAACATCTCCTAGGTGGTCTTGGTTCAAGTGCAGCCTTGAGCAGAAGTGAATTACTGACTGAAATCCGAAGTCTTTTTTTTTTTTTATTCAAAATGACAAGATTAGCTATGCAGAAAACAGAAAATGTGTTTTAGGTTTCACTGAAAGCTGGATTTGGAGAGAGACCACTAACAACATTAAAAGACTGTGATGAGATTACCAGATTTTTGCTCCAGACAAAGATGTGACTTTAAAAGCTGCAGACCTTTGATTGTGACACTGCTTGGTAGCAATCAGTTTAACTATTGGAGGTGTCAAAGTGGCGGGGTACATAAAGTGAGCCATAATCAAGCATGATGTATGGTTTCATGTTAGACTGGGGGCTGGCTGGCAGGAAAAGCAAATCCATCAAACCAACAGACAACCTATTTAGTGTCTGACTAAACACTTTAAAGTTTGCTTAATTTGATTGACTTTTACAAAAGGACACTCCCAAACTAAATTTGCAAGAAATGCCTTTTAAGTAGGCGGGGTTTCTGTTTTTCTGCCTTCTCAGTTGAAGGTCATTCAGAACATAAAGCAATCTATTTTGATATAAAAAGGTTACTGCAGCTGTCACTTGTCCATTATGTAGTTTATTATAGATTTAGTCGACCCTTTTGTAGGATTGTTTCAAATCTAGACTGTAAACTTTATCCACCATATGATTCAATGCAAAATTATCACGTGACAAATAAATGGTCAACGGAAGATGTAAGTCCTTCTAGGGTAAAGATCTGTCAGATGGATTTTCGTACCTGTTGAGAGTGCCTAGTGAAATAAAGCTTGAGTTGTTATCTTTTATGTTCATTTATGATGCCATCCAGCAACACAAAGTAAACAACTATGAGAATTTAATCAATGCAGAATCTACAGAGACACATTAGCCCACACAAAATAAGCTATGCATGGATCTATTGCTAGATGATTTTCTTTAAAAGGAAAGGGAACATCCATAGGTGAGTTCAACATGAACAGGCAGAAGTATCAAAAAGACCACAAAGATCAAAGATGTATGACAGAGAAAAAAGACGCCATAAGAGACGTTTTAGTTTTAAATCCTTTATTCAAGTTGTTGTGCTACTTCAGTGTAGACAACATTTTAAGTTGACAAATACAACCATTCAGGTTTGAATGCAACTGTTATTAGTTATTATTTCAATATACAGACAGTATGTTTGTCAGATTTCTGAGAATCCATATAAAAATAAATCTTTTCTTTTTCTGGGAACTGTTGTCAGGAAAGAGCAAAGCCCCTATTTTCTGTTGGCTGCAAAACACTTCAGAACCATTAAAGTAACACACGCGACCTTGTCAGTGCCTTTGTTTTGGTTGTGGCGAGGTGAGGTCGCACCATTTTATGCCCTCGGGCTAATGGCAGGCTAAATGAGCCTGGTGAGTTGCAAAGAGAGCAAAGGTTAGTTTTTGAGCTGATTATTCAGAAGACTGGCTCCTACGTGATGCCGTTTATTCCATTATTGAATCTGTTGGATAGAATTATATTTTCTTTCTTGAGCACTGTTCACATAAAATTTAGACTGTCACCTTTGATGCAGTGCTTGGTCTACTAACTCAAGCCTGTAGGTCTTAGGTGTCGCCACTGAATCCCTGTAGAATGGCTGACCTTTACCCCCCTGCTAGTCTGGGGGTCATCGCACTTTGACCTTGGTAGTTACAAGGTTGCTTTCCCACTGAGAGGGTCTGAAGGCCTGGAAGCCCTAGGCTGCAAAAAAGCACACATGTAACAACTGAACATGTACATACACAAGCATAATCACATTTAAAATAGGTTGAAGTTTGAGGTTTGCTGTTGAGTCAGCAAAAAACAAACTCCTGCACTTCTTTCTATAATAATCAAGTTTGACTTTGAAGGTTTTTCTGTAAGCATTATTAAATTTCCCTAGAGTCACAAAGTCTGGCACAGCTTTATTAATTAGTGCAACGTGCGGAGAGTGATTTACAGCCAGTCTTTGGTGTCAGAGTCAAGAATGGTGCAAATGGGTATCATTAGTCTGCAAGATGCTCTAAGTAGTGGCCATATACGCATAATGAAAGCTTTCATTAGGAATCTAGAGGGATTGGTTATGCAAGGTGTGTGTGTGTGTGTGTGTGGGTGGGTGTGTGTGTGGGGCTGTGTGTGTGTGTGTGCGTGTGCGTGTGTGGTCCAGGTACTTCTCATGTTGTGGGGATAACAGGAGAACATGTCTTCCTCACCAGTACAAAAAGCCAATTGCTACATTGCAAATCCTTAAATTTTAGGGCAAAGATCTGTTTTAAGGTTGGGGTTGGGTTAATCAAGCAGTAGTTATGCTTTAAATTAGAGTAAGTATCTAAAACATTGTTGTAAGTCAATATAATGTGTTCTGAAGCAATAGAGACATAAGTGAGTAAGTGCTACTGTGTTTTCACCTACTGGTGTATCAGGGTTTATTTTTTTTCATGTATTCATCACCCATTGGCAGGCTTTTCTTTTGCGTGAGCCTGCCAGGTTATGATTTTCAAAGGTTTTTACAGGAAAAGATTTTTCTGATTGCACAATGCATGCAAATGTTAATAAATCAAATTTTAAAAAGTTATTAAGAATCATATAAAATTTTAAAAAAAAAACTAAATAGAGTAAGGCTAGCTGAAATATACAAAAATCATTGGAAACTCTTCTTTGATTCTCACTAATCACTTTGCTATGACTAAATATTAATCACGAACTTGCTTATTAGATTACTGCATATTGTAATGACTATCTGTTCTATTTGAGCTAACTCAAAAATGACTCAATCTAACTCAATCTAGAATACCCCAAAAACGATTGCCATAAAATCTTGCAGATTTCCCAACGTTTAATCCCAAATTAAACATTCCCTTTTTATCTAAGTACATAGGAACAGCATTGTCATGACTAAATGCCTTCTTATAAGCTAAAAATTAGGCTATTATTTTAATAAACTATATTGGAAAAAGCACAATGTTCCACAGAGGAAAATCCGATGATGTTTACAAATTGTCCTGATCTTTTTGTTTACAAGCACGTGGAACTTGCATGACATAACTCAGCAAACAACCATGAGCACATGTACAACCGTGTGCACAAAGCAGTCAGTTAACCACAGACAACACCAGCTCATCATCAACACTGAGTAGTCAGGACGATCTCTCACCTTATGTAATCTGTGTATATCCTGTAGGCTTTTCATGTCATCTGTTGGTAAATTAATCATTAAGTCCTGCTGCTGCATTGGCCAGTGCGGCTTCCGTTTTTCTCAAGCTGAGCTTCAAGCTGTTCCATGGACAGAATGAGACATGGAAAATTTGCATTGGGGGAAAAAAAAGGAGCGTGGGGGGTATAGCATTGGGTACATCATAAAAAAAAATAGCATGTCTGGATTGTGTCAGTGCAAAATTAATTTTGTAATTTTCCCTTGTTTTTGTTTTGATTTTAACATCATTTTTCCCAACTTTTAAACATTCGCCTATCTAGGAAATGAGGCAAAATTAGACATGAATGGATGCCTGGCATTTGGGTAAAATTAGGAGCTTATCCACAGGGGCATCTTCTGATGGCTTTGGTCCTTGGAGACTCAGCAGCAGATTTAATCTCTATTCCTGTCCTCCCTGCTGCTGCGCACAGATGGTTATGTTGCTTCAAATGATTTTAAACTTTCCTTAAAAAAAACTAAACAAAAT
>VUQR01009559.1:4647-29527 GCA_015108515.1 Hemichromis elongatus | reverse complement strand
ATGTCTTGTAGTTCTGCAGAGGCCTGCTAATGAACTAATCATTTGATTCAGGTGTGCTGACCTAGGCTGAGCTCTAAAACCTGCAGGACACCGGCCCTCGAGGCCTGGAGTTGCCCCCCCTTTTTTCTAGAGTCAAATGTGAGGCTGAAGCTCGCCCATATCTGGATCATGCAACAGGGCAATGATCCCGAACACAGCAGCAGATCTACAACAGAATAGATGAAAAAGAAAAGCAATGGCCCAGTCCAGATCTAAAACCAACTGAAAAGTCTGGTGGGACCTTAAGAGAGTTGTGCATAAACAAATGCCTACAAATCTCAGTGAAATGAAGCAAAACTGCAAAGAAGATCAGGTCAGAATTCCTCCAAAACAATGAGAGAGACTGATAAAGTCATACAGAAAACAACTGTTCCAAGTTATTGTTGCTAAAGGTGGTTCTACTGAGTCACAGTGTTCTTTTTTTTTCATGTGACTGCACTTTTCTGTCATGCTGAGTTTACTCTTGATGTTCGTGAACCTCATTAACAACAGCTGGGGTTTGTTTCTCCTATGACCAATCTCAGTGATCCAGTCCTGAGGATGACCAACACTGCTGATAACTTTGGATTTCATCATCTCACATTGTAGCCTACAGGGTAACAGTCCAGGAAATGAGGGCACCAAAGAGCTTCTGACCACGATTACAACCCTTTGCTTCCAGGCTGTAATTGTGTTTCAGTAAATGAAACAGAACAAACACCAGGAACATTTTAGGTTTTTTTTTTAAACAACAAAATTTTTTCTTTAACCACCTGCTTCTTTATGAAATTGGCAGCTGACATCATTTACCAACCTGAAATGCATTAGCTTAGATCGCAGCACATACGTTTTAATTTCTTTATCTTTTTTCAACACAATTAAAGCGTATCCCTTTTTCTTTTCTTTTTTTTAATTAATAAAAATCAGGTTCTATTGCCCGAGAGGGAAAAAGCACCTCAGGGTCATGTAAATCACCCAGTGTTGATCCTCTTTTAATTTATGTACATTTTCAAGTTAAGGATCTACATTCTGAAACTAATTGCAGACTTACAATGTAGCTGATGGGAATGTGTGCTATTGTACAAGAAGGATTGACAGGTCTGATGATATCTGTCAGTTTATCTTGCACTGGATAATTTTTCCCAGAAAAGACCAATCCAAAACCAGATGTTTTGGACAGCAATTTATAAAGAATTTAACTACTTCATAATTCAGTGATAGCATTATTTATTTACATTATAACACTGCACACTTTATTACAGACATGTACTCCCATGCACAGCCTGCCTTAAACACTGCCATTAAATCCTTTATATAAACTAATTTGGGTGTTTTTGCCAAGCACTAACTGTCAGGTCCAGTAATTGTGTTCAGGGGAAGGGATTGAGGGCAACAGGAAGCTGCAAGCAATGATGTGGTGACTTCAATTCACTTGAGCTGAGCTTAACGACCACTCGCCCTAATATGGTCAAAGACTCAAGTTTGAACAGTTTGGCTCTTGGGGTTCAAGTGCCTGACAAAGTGCTAAGGTATGCCAGCTATGGTAGCTGCTGGAGGTCCTGCACAGGTTGGAGGTAGCATGCCTGATGTGATGTGTGTTCTTACAGTCTAATTAAGGATGTTTTGTGTATGTGTGTGTGTAGGGAGAAACTAAATGTGCCTTGAGCTATGAACAACACATCCACTTAATGAGATTAACATTTAACCAGTGCACTCACTTGCTGTTACACACCTGTGAGGGGGAAAACACACACACACACACACACACACACACACAAGTGAGTCAGGAAACTGTGCATCTCTTATGTATCCCTGTAGGGGGGCACTGACTGTTGATTTACCTCATTCAACAATTACCCCTCAAAGGTGGCAGGAATTCCAGAAATGAGGAAAAGCTCCGTTCCACTCTGTTCACTTTTAGCTTTTCCTCTCATAAAAATACCTGAATTAGTTGGTTAAGCTTCTCTTGTGTCAGACCCCAGTTCACACTCAAAGGACCACCTGTCATTCTGAGTTTCGCATTTCTCTTTAAAAACAGTTAATTTTTACCCTCCTGGCATAAAAAAAAAATGGGATGTAGACATGTTGTTGAATTTTGTTTAAAAGGCTTTAGCGGTTTGGACATGAAGGTAGAGCTGTTGAGCTGGAGCGCTAGCGTTAAAAAGCTAATAGAGGTTCATATGCATTATTCAGTCTTGCATTAAATGGGAAGCTAACATTGACAAGCCATAAAACAAAAAGCCTCAAAAATCAATATACTCACCAAAGAAATTGAAAAGAATAATCTTTTTTCTCTCTCTGTATTGTTTAGTACAACTAAACACAGAACAAGGTGATACAATACTAGTAGAAAATGTATCCTCTATACATCTGTCACAAAAAGAGTTACACAGACCCATTTACTTATTCATTTTTGTTTATTTAGGCTGAAAATATGTTTCTTTCTTTAAAGTTGTGTGTTTTAACATGGGAAGCCCAGTATGACTTGGGTTTTTAGAGGGCAAACTTTGTGATGAGGAACTGATATGTTTAGTATTTTGGTGTTAGCTTCTTTTTTCTGTTAGACAGGGGAACTGCTGCATTAGCTTTTGTTTTATGCTTTAACACAGGAGGCCAAGTTTGACTCGGTTTTGGAGGCAAACTCACTTTCTCTGGGAGTGAGTAACTCTCGTGTTGAGGGTATTTGAGTAGTAAAGTTGGAAAATTAAGGATAAAAAAAAACAAGATTTCTTGCCATTTATACATGATTAACAATAGACTTGTTTTTTACACTTAACAAAGTCAGTCTTGGCGGGGCTGCTCTGACTTTCTGATGGCCCCGTTCATGCTCGCCGTTCTCACTATTACAAACCGCACTCTAACACACATTTGCTGGTGCACACTGCTTTTTGATGTTAATTTGACCAGTTGTGCAACTCAACTTCTGGAATCTCATGCAGCTTTGCTCTACTTTGCTTCAGGTTTTGTCTTCTGCTTCTATACCAGCACTGATTTGCAGGTTTTGTCTGAGTGGTGATCCCTATCATTCAGGAGGACACTACAGCAGGTATTCGTTGCCCCTGGTACAAATACGATGCTTTGTGCAAAAGCAGTGACATCACCAAAGAGACCCATGTGGCAAGGAAAAATGGGCCGTGAGTTGAAAGTCTGACTTGACTGGGGACTCGGAAATTCTGATTTTCAAATGCATTGAACCACGGGCATGAGCATTATTGTCAGATTAACAATGTGGTTTCATCAGAGTAATGGGTACATGAATTACACTTGAATTAATGTGACTGGATGTTGGTTGCTATTAGCTAGAGGTATTGCTCATCTGAAAATACAAAAAATTTTTAGTCTTATCTGGGTGCTGTCATCAGTTATGATCAAGCTATGTTGCCCTAAGTTAGATTTTACCGTTACTTAAACAGGAAAGGCCAGTTACTGAGCCTTCTCTGACTTGAGTGAACAGCGGGACCTGATGACAGCACAGTGACAACAGAGCTCCCCGCTGACCCCAGTCCTGCCTGTGGTAAAGACAGAGATGACACAGGCAGATAGACAAGTGACAGGGTGGAAAGAAAACATAGGTTTCACGGAGATAAACCCTGAGTGACAGTAACTGACCAGACCTGCACGTACGTACTGTTAATTCTATTGTGTAAAAGCAGATGAACGTTTGCTTTTCAGTTAAGAAGAAAACTGACTCTGCCTTGAGGTTTTTTGTGTTTTGTCACTCTGAACAGTAAAGGTGGAGGGTGATTCAGAGGTCGTTTCTCTGCACTTATTCTAGGGATAGTTGAAGCGTTACGAAATGCATACTTGATTCCCACAGCTTGATTGACAGTACTCCTTTAGGCCAAATCTGGAGTCACTTTCCATATTCTCAGAAAGGTCTTTTTGGAATTGAGTTATACAAAGTCAAAGAAAGGAATAGCCAATAGCTGTGATCAGGAAAAGACATTGTTTTCTTTTTATTTATATTGCTTATTTTACTAGCTACCTGAAGCGTTTCTGTTACCCAGTGCTTTCAAAGCCAAATATCTGGTTTTACAGGAGGACTAGTTGGTGTTTGTAGGTTGACCCAGGCACAAAGTGGCTCATCTTTCTGACACAGTTTCACGGGGTTAAATGTCACATAAATGCAGAAATTCATTAGTTACGTTAAGGACACGGTGTGTGGATTTCTATTGTTTTTAATGACCAGATCTCATGTTTCAGGCCGGTTTAAGTTTTAGTTTTGCTACTTTCACACATATATACTAGCCTTCCTATTTAAATGCAGTGAAGCAAAACCATCAGGTTTCCCCAGTCCTGCTAATATGATAAATACGCCGCTGCATCACAGATAAGTCTGATGGGGTTCATATCAGATGTACTTTTACTCTCTCTGAAAACCAGATCTGCTGATAGGAAGATAACTCCTCTGTGAAGCAGTTTGTTATTCGCCCATTGGTTGTGACACCCAAGCTACCATCACAAAGTGCGCAGTCCCACATCAGTGTGGACTGTTTTTAATGCAGCGTTCCATGAAGAAACCAAAAGAATAGGAGAATGGAGGGAGTGAAAAGATGGGATCAGAGATGTTAAACATGGTGTGCCTGGCTCTGACACTTTCATCCACTCTGCTGTATTTCCGCACACCACAAGGTGACAGGGGGCAGGATTTACTGTGCCTTTTGTGCTCTCCCTACTGCGCTGATCCTCACTTCCTCTCTGGCTGCATGTGTAGGCCTATAGGCTTACCTCTTATACCCCCTCTCCCTCTTTCTGTGTCTCCTGTAAACAGGCCTAATGTTACAGATGTCTGTGTGCGAGCACAAAGAGCCGAGCCAAAGCACAGAGGCCGGCTCTATGCTGCCTTGAGGTGAGCAGAACAGGTGGCAAAGAGAGCAATTGGGACGCACTATATGATCAGATTTCCACATTAAAGTTCAGGTGGACAAAGCTCCAAATGTGCATGTGGTGCTCAGTCATTTAGGCAAAAAAAGTTGTTTCTGCCTCACTTCACTTCTTGTGCATCATTCTTGGCAGAAATAAAGTAAAACTGTTGCCAGGGCCCATTTTCATCAGCGGCGATCTGTGAATTCAGACTTTCTCCATAGCTGCGCTCATTATAAGTCTCAAAGTCTCAAATATGAAATGTGAACATAAGTTGTAAATCAAGCTGTCAGAGTGTCAGAGCAGCAGCCAGCAGGGTGAACAAGGGCGTCCATGGGTCCCTCACTGTGTGGGCTGACTTACTGGCTGGGAGGGACAATAAGCCATACTGTTTGACCCGCTCTGCCTGTCACGCTGCCAACTTCACGGACATTCAAACAGCTATCCTCTCTCCCCCGACGCCACGGCAGTGGACTAAATTCAATCCACCGCACAGCTCAACAAATTATTACTTGACGTTGATCCATTCTGTGTCTAAGACAGTTAGCTTTTTTTTTTTTGCAAAAGAAAAAATTATATCAAAAAACGTATGTGGTGATTTTGACTTGCCTAGTCATTTTTGTTTAACTATTAGTTTAACTATAGCACCAGTTTTACACGTTGTTCACACCTATGATTAATTTCAAATGGCAAATTAACCTAATATGCATTTGTTTCGCTTGTGGAAGCACCCAGAAGAAACCCACAAAGGCATGGAAAAAAAAAACATGCAAACACACACAGAAAGACTCCAAATGACCGGGAGATTCATGCTGTGATGCAATGCCATTCTGCCGTAGTTGATCTGTTGTGATTGGCAACCTGAGCACAGTGTGCCACTCCTCTTCACTTAAACTCTCTAAATCCTTTGGGTTTCATGGCTGCCCTTTGGCAACTTGAATCCTCCACAGCTCTTCGGTAGGACTGACGTCTGGAGACTCGCTAGGCTACTCCGTGACCTTCTTTAGCCACTCCTTTGTTTGGGGTTTTGGATCATTGTCATGCTGGAAGGCCCATGCACGACCCATCTTCAGTGTTCTGTCTGAGAGATGGAGGCTCTTGTCCAAGAGTTAACGGTACATGAACCCATCCATTGGCCCCTCAATGCGATGTATTTGTTATATACCCTTAGCCAAAGCATAAGGTTTCCACCTCCATGCTTAACTGTGGGAATGGTGTTCTTTAAATGATCACAACCTGAGGGAAAATGTTGCATGGAGCTTGAAACTGAAGGCGACTCATGGTCCTTTTACACCTTTTCCATTTCTGAATAATCACACCAGTAGTTGTCACCTTCTCACCAAGCTTCTTGCTGATGGTCTTGCAGCCCAATCTGGCCTCGTGCAAGTCTACATTCTTGTCTCGGACAGCTCTTTGATCTTGCCCATGGTGGTTGAGAGGTTGGAATGGAAGAAAGTGATTTATGGACAGTATCGCTTTATACACATAACAAGTTGAGATCAAGGGTATCTGTAATTGATTTAATGATTAATTGTGATCTGTGTGCCACATGTATAGACAGCCAATCTGTGGGAGTCAGAAGTCTGGTTGGGCTGTAGGGAATTAAATACTTGTTTCACTCAATGACATGCAGTTCAATTTATATAACTTTTAAAAAAAGGTTTTTTTAGGTTTTAAAGTTTTTTTTAATTTAATAAACTTTTTTTGTATTTTCTGGTTGGTATTCTCTCTGTCTGTTAAAATGACACTATCATAAAATGTTATTACAGACGGTTTATCTTTTTTGTAAGAGAGCAAACTTATATATTCAGCAGGCGATCAAATAATTATTTCTCCGACTATATGTAGTGTCTACTATAAGAACATATTCTAAACATTTACAGAATCATCTTGTGTTTCTTTGTCTTATAATTTAAAGCTTTTGTGCCTCCCTGAATTCCTAAGAAGTGACTTTTTAACATTTTTTCAGTGCAGACGCTAACTGTTACAGCTGGGACAGTGGAGCACAGTTCTTTATCTAGAACATTCAGTGCTGCCTTGCTCTTTTATCATACACCTATATACTTGCATCTAAGCAAAACCTCATAAATTAACCGGTGGAATGTTGAGCACCGAGGTGTGAATATCAGTAAGGTGCTGATGGAGATAACACCTCTTGTCAAGTCAAGTCACTTTTATTATTATTATATAGCCCCATTTACAACAGTAAAAGGTGACCCAAAGTATACAGGAAGAAAGACAATCACTTGGGTAAACATGGGAGGTAGAAAGAACTCTGAGAAAAATCATGATAGCAAATACAGGTATAAAAACAAGTAGAACAGTTACAACAGCAGTAGATAAAAAATGTTACATTCGATTCGATCAACGATTCAATTCGATTTGAATATGGGAAACTTTGCCTCAGGCAGTCAGAAATATTATAATTCTGATCATTTATCAGTACATATCCATTTTTTCTATATCTATAAAAAGAAAGCTGACAATTGTGACACTTTATCAGAGGTGTAAGCATCACAGCAGGTGCCTCTGTGTCAAAGTAACTGAGCATAAAACACAGGCAAATTGGAGGGTTGTCGAAATTTTGTGTTCCGGGTAAAATAAATTTATATTTAAAAATGATTCAGGATTTTGATTAATCGTTACCGCATTATTTCAGCTAGAATCAATTTTAATTGGAAAATCAATAATCAAAACCCAGGCTTGTGATGTCCTCCTCTGTCTTATAGTGGGCAGAAATTATTTTTGGCACAGATATTTTGTGTGGCATGTTATTTGATGCAGAACACCTAATTGTTCTGTAAATAGTTTGAAATGGTTAAAAAAAAACAAAAAACGCATTGGCTGCATTTTTAGGTAAATACCTGCATAAGTTGTGCGTAGGTTTTTTTTTTTTAATTTACAAATTATATTTTCATTTCAAGTTATGAAAAAGATTCATTAAACATGTATTAAACAAATAACTTTTTCTACTCTGATTTTAATGTTTTTCATCTGATTTTAGATCAATTGCGTTAATACAGTATGTCAAAAATGAAAAAGAAACTCTAAATTCAGACATATGAGATTAATACCAAACAAGTCAAGGTAAATAATTTTTAAAGGTGAAAAATAAAAAGTAGTCAAAAATGGCCAGTTTTACCCTGGTTAAATAGTTTTTTTTAAAGTAATGTAATAGTTACTTTTCCTAGTAATTAGTTATTTTTTGTATATTGTAACTATGTTAGTAACTCAGTCATTTTTTTGAACTTGTAACTATAACTAATTACTTTTTCCAAAGTAACTTGCCCAACACTGTTCACCTAAAAGTATGGGAGTTACAAAAAGTGACATCATGTATAAAAGTTTTTTTTTTTTTAATGAGTATAATCTTATATTAATTAAAATGGACTAATATGGGTTTGAGTCTGCATTTATAAGAAGTTAGTTTGGATCACTGAGGTACTGAACACTGTGCCTCACACCTCTACACAACAACTGCAAACTGTCAGTTTTGAGTTTCATGAAGCTACTGCTGTGATATAATGTCTCATACATGCCACAGACAGGAAAGGAAAGTGGGGTTGGGTCGGTGTGAG
Source organism: Hemichromis elongatus (assembly GCA_015108515.1). Taxonomy (NCBI): domain Eukaryota; kingdom Metazoa; phylum Chordata; class Actinopteri; order Cichliformes; family Cichlidae; genus Hemichromis; species Hemichromis elongatus. The sequence goes on along the minus strand of VUQR01009559.1, from coordinate 21,068 downwards.
AGTCTGTTCTATCAAATATTCTTGTAAAACCCATAAATTATGAAGAAGAGGTGAACCCAAGAGCATTTAACGCACAGTTGCTGCTCTGTTCCTCAATGGCAGTTTGTATGAAAATCACTGGTGAGTTTCTGGCGGCCTTCTCATCCTTTATGGCGCTTTTCACATTATTGTTTGTTATAATGGTGATTTAAAAATATTTCCTAAACATACCCATAAACTCATAGCTTGGAGGTATACAGTATACTTTCTAGCAGAGGGAGGGGGCGTGTGTGTGCTTTTCTGTATGGAGGAGGGGAATAGGGGGTGGGCGACGCAGCCAATAGGCGCAGTGCAGCGTTAATGTCATTGCTGGACGCTCTTAACTTGATGCCAGAGCTGCGCAACGCTCAGCCCTGGTAAGAGTTCCTCTCATTATTTTTCTCTTTAACCACGATCATGCACTGAAAACACCATCACTGAGCTGATCCGGGACGCGGAACGGGACCGAGTTGTGCAGTTGCGGCCAGCACGAATGCCTCCACAGTCGTGATTATATTTTGATAAAAGGAATATTCAGGCAGACCCGCATCGAGTTGTTGCTCCTTTAAAGGTGAGTGTTTGACCCGGTAATTCATTTTGTTCTGTAAACTCTAATGTGCCTGTTCTCGATAGTGCTGTGAAGTCATGGTTTCTGCATCACCGTGCGTCAACAAGAACCAAGAGAGATTATCTGTCCCTCAATTTATTTCATGGCCAAACATACGAAAACAACAAGAAAGCAGTTCGTAGAAGCACCGTGGCATGTTTTCCCCAAAAGAGAAAAAAAGAAGGGGGGGGGGGGTCTATGAATCAGGGTAAGGGATTTTAACTTGGGAAATGTGCGTGCGTAAAGACGCGCTTTAATTTAGGTTTTCATCTAGGTTTCCAGATGTATGGACTCAGCTGCCTTTGTCACTCAGGTGGGCTCCATCGCTTTCTCTCCCGGTTTGACTGCTCTTTTCCCCTCTCTATACGAGTTCCAAAAACTCCTCTGAAGTACATCTGTTCTGACACACCGCAGCCTAAAATCCAAGCACACCGATAAAGTGAAGCCACATCACTCCGACCGCGCTAAACAATTGACAAAGTCGTGCATTTCTTTCATACTCAGCCCCACATCAGACTTTAATCGACCCTTTCACTGTAATCAATTTGTTACAAGATAAACATGTTTTACTCTCATTTGACTTAAGACTTTTAACTCAGAGTGCATAGTTAAAACCGCGAGTATAAGTCCTGTAATGACGTGTTATGGTAATGAAGCCAGTGGTGTCACCTAGTGGTGAGAGAGATTGCAAAGATGCTGCAGTGAGAGCACTAGACTTGTGGGTCTAATTCTTTTGTTTTTTTGTTTTTGTTTTTGCATATGAGAAATCTTTTATAGTAAAGTAATATCATATCTACACTGTAGTCTAAATCAGACTCTTAAATAGAATATTTGGAAGCAACACTCGCCACCAAAAATGCTCTCCAGCCTTCCTGCTGCCCCCAAAGTTAGTTGATCCAGGATCAGAGCAGCCGAGGATCAGGTGACTGAGGTGTATTCCCCCTCTGTGGGAGGCCAGTCAGGCAGACTGTGCTCCACTATGCTGGGGGTATATGCACTGCTATGCTAAGCCTTTGTTAATGAGTACGTATCTGTGTGTGTGTGTGTGTGTGTGTGTGTGTGTGCTTGTCTGTGTGTGGTACTGGGTGTAAGTGCTTGTGGATCAGCATGTCCATTACTTTGTATGCTTGTGTGCATCCGCCTTTCTGCTTATGTGTTCATGCAGGCGTGTGTGTGTATGAGAGAGAGAGAGAGATAGTTGTTTGGACTCAGGAGTTAAGCTGCTGTTAATTGGTCAGCCATTTGGACCACATGGGAGAGTCGAGTCAGGCAGTAGCTGAAATGATCGGTATGTTTTGGCTTGACTTCAGCGGTGTGCGGGGCACGTCACTGATTCCTTCGTATAGATGCTGAACACTGTGATTTGTCTTGTGTTTGTGGCAGAAGTTGTTTAAAAGAATAGCTTTTGATATCCTCTATTTCACTCATCTTCTGAATATACAGCTGGAGGCAGGGAGCTCGACTTGTGTTTAATGGTTGTAAAGCGCACCGACATTTAAATTGATCTTTTACAAGTTTGCTACGACCATGACTTGCACTTTTGGCAGTTACTCAACACAGATGTAGTATGACACCATTAAAGCATTAATCATCATTTTTACAAGTTGTGTTTTTACAACTAAAACTAATGTCAGACCTAAGAAGATAATTACCAGCTGCAGTAACTTTATTGGTGGTACCACCAGTGGTTGCTGTCCTTAAGAGCAACAGCAAGACCCTCACTAAAAAAACCTCAAGCATTAGTGACAACATATAGTTAAATCACAGAAGGTGGGCTGTAGAGCGGCTTACAGAAGCAGCAACAACTGGAGGTAGGTAGATTAAAGCAGCTTCATTAGCTTGCCCTACTTTCCATTTTGATATGTATCAGCTGAGCTATCAGGTGGCAGTGAAATCATCTGTTGTTCACTTTATCGGTTCACTGATTTCCGCTGTTTCACCCTTTTTTATGGAGCAGGTAGTTAGAGATAATCATTTTTAGTGATGCAGAGGCTGTCAGGGCTGTCAGTTTTTTTAATGTAACGAGGATATACAAGGACGGAAGGGGGAAAAAAAGAGAAAAATCAGCATTTAGAGGAGTTTGAGCCTTTAATGGGGAGGTTTGATCGAATTCTTTTGCCAGTTTAGCCAAAACAAAAATGGGGCTAAAAGGTTAATTTTGTTCAACATATCACAATGAGGGGATTAAGGAAGTGTCCTAGCTAAGGAGGATGTGAAATAGATTGCAGGTTATGAAGCAGATGTAAAGGAGACGACCTTTTAGGCTTTATACAAAAACAAGAATGACTCGATGGAGTAAAGTTCCATGTCTCGCTTTGGCAGGAACAGCAGATTAGATTATGAATGAATCCTCGACTTCTTGTTTGTTCCGCTTTCACGAAAGCCTCGGCAGCTTGTTGTTTGCGGACAGCCTCCAGCTTGACAGATTCATTTTTCAGAGTGGCGTCTCTTGATTAGAAACACAAAACTTGGTCCTACACTTCTTCATTTTCTTCTCACATGCAACCCAGATTCTCATTCTCCAGTGGGGTTTGAGTGCCAGAGAGGAAATCCAGCCTGGAGATTGTTTTGATATTGTTGGACACTGTCCTGGAAAACCTTTCTTACTCAGCGACAAGGGTGTTCTGGATTTAGAACCACTGGCTTAAACACCTCAACTAATCACAGCGGTAAAGCTCATTGAAGAGCTCAGGATATGCTGTTTTTCACACTTTTTTTTTTTTAACTTAAAAAATTTAGTCCAAAAACTTGCAAGAAATTAGGTAACTTTTAGAGATGGGTATCCCATTAAAAATCCATACCTTTATAAACATAATAGTGTATATACTAAGATGGTTTGCTACTGGGCTAACTTCTTCAGGGGATTTGCTCAGACTTTACACCCTTCTTGTGTCCCAGTGTTTATCTTGGAGGAAAGATTGGCATAAGATTAAATAAATGGAACCTAATAAGAAACATAAGCACAAATGTGAACGGCGTGTGTGTTTGTATATGTGCGTTCATAAGTGAGCGAGAGAGAGGAAAAAAAAAACTGTGCGACCTATTAGTAAGGCAACACTGTTCAGTCTGTGCGCCTCTCTGAGCCTAAGACCAACATATGTACACACAGGCAAGTTTGTTCTGTCATACTGGAATTAATCTAGTGTGGGGTTGTGTAAATCATTCCAAACCTCAGAAAACAGACACACACAGACACACAAACACACACGTGTATACACACACATGCTTGCCAAGCAGCTATCCCCTGTAGTTGTGTGCAGAGGGCCAAACACTGAAGGTCCAATTACTGAGCTGGAGAAACAGCACAGGGAACAATGAAGAACAGGCCTTTCCTTGGATGTTTCAAAGCTTTGCGAGTAACAGAAATAAGACTTTCTGTGCATTTTCCTGTTATTTTGGATACTAAACGGTTAATTCAGAGTCTAGCAGATTGTTAAATTAATCATTAGTTGTTTTGGGTTTTTTTGTTTTTTAAATAAATGTGATTGAAATGCCTGTCAGGCATCGGCATCGGTCAGGTCATTCATGTTCATGTGGGGGCTGAGACAGCAATCCTCGATCTACAAACACTAATCGTGATCCTTGTGCTCGTTAAGTGGTTTCAGACCAAACCCTGCAGGCCGCATTGGCTCCACAAGCCTTGTATTATGGTCAGATTGCGGAGAGGAAAAGTAATTCGGGGCTTAGAGGAATATCAGACGCTGAGTAATGGACTCGGAGAGGGAACTGAGCTCAACTCTGTGTCAAAACATGCAGCGGAGCTGAAATGAAGTTGCCCGCAGCGCTTGCTAAGTGACGCAAAGCTGAGGTGTGTTTAGAGTTCCCGACTCGTGCCTGTGAGTGAGAGTCAATTTGGCACCAAGTTAATTACCTATACACACAGCTCTATTTGATGATGATTAAAGCCACACACACACCTGCCCAGACACTGCCAGTCGCCAGCCTCGGCAGTTAGGGAGACATTAAAGGTGATGATTATTAGATGATAATAATTGAAAGGCTTTAAAGCCCAAGTGAGAGGTAAACAGTATAGATAGAGGGAGAGTCTCATATAGGAAGACAAGATTTCGCTGCAAAAACCACGTAATTATTCCCCATTCAAATGACCACCCTGAGGCAGAACACAAATGATAGCTTTCAGTTTTTTTTTTGATTGGGAAAAACATAAAAAGGTCTCTTCCTTAGATTCTGGGCTCTTGTTGGTTGTTGAGGGCGACATCCATCACGTAGAATTGCTGTTATGATGGGAAAACCTCTTCCAATTTTGGTGATCATGTTTCAAAGTTTGATGTTTTGTGGCTTCATGTTTTTTGCCTCAGTAACAAAGAAAGAAAAGAAAGAAACTGAGATCATCCTATGGATAATCTTAAAGTTTTTTTTAGCAAAAGCCTAGAAACTTTCACAGTTAACACGCTGTGCTAGCTTCAGCCCCTCTTTCCCCAAATTGGTCTCATGTGTTTGACATTGTGTTCCCGAGGCTAAGACCGAGTTGAATGTCTCAACTCAAACCTAATCAGGGACAGCCTGCTCCTTTCCCCTGCCTTCACAGAATTTTCATCTTTCTCTCTTCCCCTGCCTCGCTCTCTTTAGCAGTTCACCTCTCTTTCACGTCGCACAGGATCTTCTTGTGCGTCTTCAAGGCCCACAAACTAATCACTGTCAGCCAGCTTCACAAAACAGGAGCAGATGTAGCAAACGAGATGGTTTAAAGTGTTGCGAAAAACACGAGCTGGCAAATTTCTGGTGATTCATATGATGAAACGTTTAGTTAGCATTACATTGGGTGGTCGCTTGTCTCTGCAGAAGTCTGTGGGGACGTACCCTATCTGTCACTGCATCTCCATGTTGCCTGACACGATCCCAGAGGACCAGCAGCCCTCTAATTCATTCAGAGGGGAAATGGCTCCATCCAATCTGATGCCACCCAGACTCAGGAAATGGCCTGTTGTGATAAATGGGGTATAAATGAGGGTGGGGAAAATTACAGCGCTATCACCAAATTTGCCAAAAAACTGTGGATTCTGCTTTCGCTTGAGGACTTGTAGAGTCACAGCTTTCAGTGTTAAATGTTCAAAACATCTCTAATCAATATTTTTGACAATCACTTCACTTCTGTTCACAGCAGACTGTATATGGAGGTATAGCATAGCCATCATTAGTGGCCACCTGATTTGGAGTTTAACATTATAGCTCTTCCGATTTTGGTTTTTGGTTTTGATTTTTTTGGAGACCTGGAGGTTCGCATCCTCTCTCTGCTGCACTCAAGTGAGGGGGATAAAAAAGGCTGCTGTACATTAATTACCATTCGAAATTGTATAGGAACACAGCACCGTCTTAAATGATGTTCCCATCTTTCATAATAAGCCCCTAGCTGCCTTTGTGTTCTGTGGCAAGCAATCAAGCTGTGGTGTATCCTTCTGCTGGGACAATTTCTCCTCGAAGACACGGAGAATGTACCAGATTTTCATCCAGAGAGGTTAGCTGATGAAAGCTTTGGGGGGTTTCCAAGTGCTCTTCACAAAACAAATCCAAACAGTGATTTGTCTGCATTTCTGTGTTGTGAGATCCATCTGTTCCTTTTTTTTAAATGGGGTTAAATTACCACTTGCATTAATGAGGTGGTAAATAAATGTCTCGCATGTTTACGCGAATGACCTCCAAAACCAGACAGTAAACTGAGGGGAAGAGGGGTTCATTATCTCAAATCAACCAACCGTGGAAAACAACATGTGGGGCCCTGTTTGTGTGTGCACACGGCTATGTATCGTTGCACATTTGTGTGTCTTGCATTTGTTTTTAATTATTTGAGACTTTACATGCATCTTTTGGAGTGTTGTAGAGGAAACCCCCAGGACCACCCCCCACCCTTTCCACCCTCGAGGCCTTTCAGACATCTGGTTGTGGATGGACAGCTCATATCCCCAAGTAATATGTGCTGTTAAGCCCCTGGGAGCCGCCGCTGTGCACATCATTACAACCCTCCTCGGGCTTTGCCTGGAAGTTCGCTGAAACCCTATCGTTTGGTTCAGAGAGGTACAAATATGCTCTATATCCTTTTATGCTACTTCCTTCCCAGTTTGTCTCCCATCTGTTGCAGATTAGTCTTCGGTGTGTGTTTAGAGAGCAAAGCCCGTTGCTGAGCGGGACTGATAGTAAACCCAGAAGGTTTTAGTCAGAACTGTCAGGTAGGTCTGAATTAACAGAGAGGCCAACTGAGGATATGCCCGGCTGAGAAGAAAGACGTGGGGAGGGGTTGTGTTTAAAGAGAGAAGCAGACGGGGAGAGGGTGAGACGGGCTCCAGAGCCCACCAAACGGTGTGCCTGTTTACCCATGAACCTCAGGCCCGCTACTCGAGGGTCAGTGTGGAATGCCAACATGGTCTGCCTGGCCAAATTCAGCCACAGTTGCTGGGTAGTAGAAGGGGAGCGAAACAACCACACAAAATGACCAGTCACGCCACTATCCCTGTGATAGCGACTGTATTGAAGCACAGAGCTCAAAGCCACTTTCATATAGCACGCAGTCTCGATATCTGTCGCCCCCGCGCAACCCAAACTTGCCGTCCGAATGTTTGTGTTGCCGTGCCGGGTCAAGTTGCCGTAGTTCAGCTGTTCTGTTATCAGTCTCCTTTCAAAATCTCCAGTAGAAATCTGCACAAACTGGGCTTTGGAATGCACAGTGAAACCAAAAGCTCTGCTGTATGGTTTCACATACACACCCTTCTCCCAACTACAAGCAGCTTTGAGAACTGTGCCAGCCCGTGCAGGCCAGACTGCAGGCCAAGTGTGACAAAGTGCCCGGGGCTGCAAACTTGGTCAGACCCGTCTTTCCCAGCTCTTGTGTTTCCACCGCTAAATTATGGGAACGCGAGGGTGCCGGCATTATAATGCACTGCCGGTTTATGTGTGCGCGTTTGTGTGTGTGTGTGTTGGTCTGTTCTGCTTGACTGATATGCCATCCCTTCAGGGTCCTGTCATTAAGCCTCTGTGTACACAACCCCAATCCTCGGCCTACATCTATCTCTTATACTGAATTCATGGGGGACTTGTGCACACACACAAAGACACAGACACACACACACGCCAACAGCTTTCCCATAGTAAATGTGATGCAATTCCGTAGGTTGTGTTGCAGGATGTGTCATCAGATGTGACTGTTTTTACATTTACGTCTCCCTCCTTCTTGTTATTTTTAATTTTATTTTCATTAGTAAATACTTGCATCTCAGTTTGAGTGGCATAGCTCATTAAAAGACCTGATTTATCTGTTTCCTTTGGCTGCAACATGTGACACACTGTAAATCAGTCAAATGGATATTTACAGCGAGAGAGAGAGAGGGGGACTTTTTTAACAGCAATAACAATGCTGACTTAAGTCAACGTAGAGGAGATCAGCAAAAATAATAAAAGAGCCTACTTCGAGCCAACGCAGCTGGTTGGTTGGACCATTATTTCTGTGTTTCCAAGAGCAAGATAAGTTGAGTCCTTTTGCTGTTGTAGTTTGTCATCTTTAAGTACAGTATCTGGGCTAAAAGTAGTTTCTTTGTGACTTTCTCCCTCAAAAGAGCAGCTTTTATCTCTCCTTCATAACATTTTGTAGAAGTCTAATCATAAAGGCCCAGCTTTTTCTAACCATTCTAATGAAGCAAATCATCAGCACATTTCGCCTATTAACAAATACGAGATAATGTGGTTCTTGACATTTTTCATCTTCATCAGCAAACACTCATCTCTGTTCTGTTCTAGTTATAAATATCTGCCTTTTTTTTAAGACACTTCCAACCCACACACACTTCTCTCAGAGCCTCAGTTAAAATATCTTCTAGCCTGGCTTTTATTAAAGGAATACATCACTTAACAATATCAAATTAGAGCTGGACGGGAGGCACAAGACTCTTTTCTCTCTCTTCTCTTCAGTGCGCACAAACGCACGCACACAGCACTAGGATGACAACATGTTTGGCTTCGAGATGTATTCCCATTTTCCACTGTGTTTCTCACTGATGTTCTAGCTCGTCATTGCAATAGAGTGTTAAAGTACTCTCTTATTTAAGACAGACTAGTCACATTTAAAAGCCAGGCTGTTATACAGCTAAATCCAACATCTGCTGCCTAAATGGGACTAAAATTGGGACATTTTCATTAGATTTGGCAGCTAAAATGGTTCTCAAACGTGCTGAATGCAAATGTAAAAACTACAGGAAGAGCACTGTTTACACTGTATACCGCTTTTCTTAAGCCAGTATTAACCTCTCAGTGTTGTAGTTTACAGTAGTTTAATCTGTTGGCAACTACATGTGCTCAAGTCGCATCTCAAGCAACACTCCTATACTCCAAATCAGAAGATCTTGAAGAAACCGAAGAATTTCTCACCCAGAATTATAGTTGCTAAAAGTAAGACTCTCAGGCCACGTCCACACTAGTCTGAATAGTTTTGGAAACGAAGCTTTCGTCTGGAAACACTCCACACTAGCATTTTGACTCGTTTTCACACAGTTGCGCGTCCACATTAAAACGGCCAGATACGATTACGTTGCAGTACCGCGCATGCGTGAAATGTTAGACAAGTCGACCTGCATCATTTCCATCTGTTGTTTAGTTACTTTCCAGCTCTTTAAAATGGGCGGCGAAATGGCGAGAAAAAGCACCGAATTTTTCAAATGGAATGATAATGAGGTGGAGTTGTTGCTCTGAGTCACAAAAGAGTACATATTAATCTTCAATACGGCCACTAAAAACTTTGAGCAAACAAAACAACTGCTGTACGATGCCGTCTGACCATCTTGGTTGAAGTGGTTACATGACTGCATCATATGACTAACATACGTCATCGTTTTGGAATGTCTCCTGTTTGGACGTCCACACTACACCCAAATGCTCCGTCTCCAAATGTATGGGTTTTCGAGAGCGTTTCCAAAAACGCTCCATTTTCCCTGACCAGAAATTCCGTCTCATTGTGGACGGGAGGCCAAAACGGAGACAAAATGATGCGTTTTCAAACGAAAACACATTAGTGTGGACGTAGCCTGAAGAAGCCTACCAATGCTATCATCACATCTGACAAACCCCGCAATTTTATAGCACTTTTATTACCCCTCTGTTGCCCCAGAGGTGTGTATGTAACACACTGGAGTGGTTAACAAATCTGAGCAGAGGGTTTTATGACTTTAAAGTTAAATTACACTCAACCGGGGAGTGTCAAGGAATATTTACACTGATGTGGCAAAAACCTCCAAGCTTCTCCACACTTCCACAGACCTGATTTGCAGCAGCAAGTCGGGCTGGTGGGCCTTGTTAGCGATGGCTAAAGATCCCATTTCCTGGTGTGAAAGACTGCTGTGAGGCGTCTGTCAGCATGAATAGGGGTGAATGTTGAAATCGTAATGGATGTTAATTGACGCAGGTCTCAGTGTGAGTAAAGGTACATGTAAGTGAAGCTAAACTGTATTTTCAAGTCACATTTAAGTAAGAAAAATCTGTCCCATGGGTGCTGATGTTGATAACTGAGTTATATTCCCAGTAATATAAGAAGTTTATCAAAAAAACAAGCAAAAAAAACTTTTTCACCTTCATAATTTGGTGTATTTATCTATATAGACACAACCGTAGCATCATGGAGAAGGGCATCCAGCGTAAAAATGTGTGCCAAATCTGCTGTGGCAATCCTTGGAAATTGTGGAAGCAGCCAAAAGTACCTCTCTCCATCCGTGCCTGTCAGTTTCTAGGTCTGCAGTATTGCTTGTACTGTTGGGATCTTTTCTTTAGGCAATTGGTTAGCAGACACTAGTTGAACGTCTTGCTTAAAGCATCAGACATAGTGGAAGGCACCTATTTAAAAGCAAACTGTCTAAGCCGTTTCCTCATCAGTATTGGGAGTAGTTAACACAATGGACATAGATTAGCACTGAAAGTTGCCACTGAAGACAATAACCTTTGGAAGACATACTAGTTCCTGCCTTTAAAATCTATGTTTTCTTTAATCCTGGATAACTGTTTGCACAATCTGGTATATTTCATCATGTATTTGCACTTTATGCTACTTTAACATCAGGAATGATCTCCATGCTCTGCTTGAGCTTTTATGACAACCTGTCCTGCAGCATGTTGAGACATGCCACTGTCCTTGTTGATTTCAGTTTTGAGCAACCAGGGGGCGATTTCCTCCTTGTATTAGCATTCTAAGGGATCAGGTAAAGTGTTGCCCCTTGGGGTTAAAACAAAGCTGACAGACTGCAGGTGTGAATGACTGTTATAAATGAGAATGGAGAAGAGCACTGCTGGAATGGAGCATCGTTTGCTTTGTAACCCTTCCCTCTACAATAAAGGTCAGGAAAAGTCTGGATTACCAGCCAAGTTGTGATCTAAAACATAGATAAATAAAAATGTGCAGCCAGAAAGAGTAAGTGTGCTGTGTATGTGTGCATTTGTGTGCAGCTAATGTGTAGTCTAGACTCTTGGATTTCAAGTTTAGAAAGGCCAGGAGATCTTGTCTGAACCCCGGTCCGAAGCTTATGCCAAGGAAATAAAACTCTGCTCACAAAATCCTTTGAGACCCGATCAAAAGGTTTCTGTCCAAATTGCTTTAGACTTTACTGAATTTAGACCGATATTTTGAGCCAGTAATGTTACTGGATATCAGCCAAGGGTGTGTAAAAAGGAATGAAGAACCCGTGCTCCAGTCACTTCTCATTTAAAATAAGTAGTTTTTACCTGTTGTAGAACAAGCTAGGATTAAGTTCTGTCTTTAGCTGTTTTTGAAAAAGAAACAGATTGCAGAACAACACCGACTACTTGCATTTTACAACATTAAAAAGGGTCTGTTTTTAACAAAATCCCAGCTGTGTGTGATTTTCACGCATCTGTGCTCATGCACTAAGCCCTGGGGTCAAAAGTCGCTGCATAAATTCTCCATTAGCAAGATGCTAGTCATTAGCGTAAGACATGTGAATGAAGCCTGGGCATCATCTATTCAGCGCGTGTCCAGTCGCTTTGCAGAGACCTAAAACATGAAATATTTGCCTCATAATGACTTACTCCTATTAAAAATATATTTTGGAGCAATAAAACTACATGGTAATGTTATTGAGATAAAGTTCAGGTTTTTATGACGTTTTCTGTTAAGATTAAAAAGCCAAGAAGAATAAAGCAACTTTTAATCTCTCTATCATCATGTTTTTTAAAATTTACAACAGATAAGCAAACCGACACCTGTAAGATTAATAAATCTTAATTAAAAAGGATTTCTGAGTCTTTATGCCCTGTCAGACCTTCGTTTCTCTCTCGTAAGAGGCAGAGGAGACGGCAAGGTCAACTGTCCTCTTACGTATTCTTAAGAACCATAGGGCTCTGGCCACAAGCCCAGGCCCCGTCTGAAAGGCAGATATTTGCCTATTGTCTGGTATAAAGCCACTTATTCTCGAACCTGTCCCCCATTCAGCCCAGAGCATTCCTTACCCGCCCATTGGCTGGTTTCATTATCTGAATTAAGTTGCTGTCTATCACAAAAATAGGTTCCCTTCTCTACCTGTCTACCTGAAATAAGATTTGCCAACCTTTTGAAATGCATATCCAGATAAATATCTTAGGAAACTTAATGCACATCTCTCTGAGGGTTAAATACAAAGTGGCTTTTGCAGTGTGGTGCCAAGACTCCTGGAAAACTTAAGAGCTTTTCTGAAAGGTTTACCCTGTAACTGGTCTGCCAGGCTCCGCTGTCTCTTCTCTCAATTTCAAATATGCTTTGGTATGCCAGGAAAGAACGCCACATTGGCAACGCACATAGACAGTCCCATCTCTAAGCACACAGAGATCCCCATTCTCTATCTTACTCTCCTAAGCTAATTAGCTAACTGAGTCATTTCTCATTTGTAACAGGTAATCCGACATGTGACAAACAGCTCTTTTGCCCTCTCCACGAGTGACTTTTTCGGGGTCGCCAGAGGAGAAGGCGTCTTTGTCTGCTGGACAATCGAGTAAACTCATTAGTCATTTTTGACTATTTAAATGACGCTATTGCTGCTTTTCAGCCTTTCACGATGACTGATGATGCCGAGCCTGTCCAAATAATCAAATCAAACTTCTCTAGGCTCATTTCAGTGAATTCTGTTTGCATACAGATTGTTCTTCTTAGTTGGCTTCATGCGTTGTTTTTCCCACCGTGGAACAGTAAGTGTAACTTTTTACATTTTATCTCTACTAATGCAAGTATCACCTTCAGGTGTCATTGTGGCTCTGTTCTGCCACATTGTTGAGAGTTTCTTAAAGTGAAGTGTCTTTTGACAATAACATCATTGTGGAGCGAGAGATCAGGATGGACGGGACCCCTTTTCTTGGTAATGTCAGTGATGGGCTGTGCCCGAAAGATCCTCTGCGTGAGAATTTCCTGAGATGGATGAGTTGAGACTTAAGGGGAAGCAAGGTCAACATTTAACCGGTGAAACACAAACAAGACACAAGGAGTTCTCTAATGGACAAGCTGTTTTTAAATGATTGAACACCTCCAAACACAGAGTGTGTCAGGTGTTGATATGTGGGCAAACAAACACCCACAGCTGCTATTATTAATATTTTTATATAAACAGTGGGTCACGTGAAACCCTGTATGTGGATCGTCAGGTTTAAAAACCTTTTAAAGAATTTTTTTATTTTATCGATTCGATTTTTAGCAGCTTCTGTAGCTAGAAGCGGTTAGAGCAAAGGTTTTGCCAGTTTGTTGGTCTGCAATATTCAGATGTGCCATAAACTTCCCAGGAGTGGACGTCTCAGCAGGTTCACCCCTAAGTTCAGACCATGTAGAGAAAAAAACCCAACAGTTCCATCTCAGACTCCACAGGCCTCAGTTAGTAAGTTAATTGTTAGAGTTCAAGTCAGTACAATTAGGAGAACAGAACAAGTGTGGATTGCTTGAAAGGGCTGCCAGGAGAATGATGCTTTATTTTAAAAAGAACATGGCAGCATGGCTTGGTTTTGGAAAGTTGCATCTGAACAAACCAGGGGACTTCTAGAACAATGTCCTTTAAACAGAAAAGACTAAAGAGATGCTTGACTTGCACAGCACTCCGTTTAATCCCATTCACATCATATCCGCTTAAAAACTTGATACAATTGTCAAGCAAGTTGGTGGAGGGGTGATGATTTTGGGCTTTGGACGTTGGATACTAGATCTCTAAACAAGATACTTACATACTCACCTATTATAGACTATATAGTCTCTGAAGTATTGTTCTACCCCATATAATAGATGTCCAGGATTAGTATTGTACATTGTGTTCACAGTTTGTCATTGGTGCCCCTAGTGGCCAAAATAGGTTATCATAAGTTTAAATGTACCATAATTTATCTCAGATTTCGTTTATCAGCTATGCCAGATTTTCATTAAGTAGCATTTACAATCAAACCTTTAAAGTATTCTAATGTTCCCCTTTTTTTCTGATGAGATAGTGGAGCAGTTGGACCTAGAACTGATTACCCACCACATGATCTAATCAGTAGATGAGGACAAATTAATGCAACATTCTTAAAGCAAATGGCATGAGATGCATCAAAGTGAATGACCCCAATAACCACGGTGAAAGGCAGCAGCCTCTCGCATTATAAATGGATTTTTAATCCCTAACTGAAAAGGGAAGAGGAAGGGAGTTCATCATAAACATATGTCAGTATTTCAAAGTGCTATATAATCACTTTTGAAGTTGAACTGTTACTCTGAAAAAAGTTGCAGGACCAACATGAACAGTTGTGTGGCTTGCAGGACGAGATGTTTTAGAAAGACAGGACAGACTGATAGAGACAAAGAGAAAGTGTGAGAGGGGAGAGTGAACATGTCATCTGGCTCTCAGGAATCCTTCAGCTAGTCTGGGAGAGGGGGAGGGGGGGGGCGTGCAGGGTGGAGGGCTTGGTGTCAGGGGAAAGGGGTGTAGAGATAGGGAAGGGGTTGTTGACTCTGAACGTTTGTGTGTGTGTGTGTTGTTTGAGTGATTGAAGTGTAGTGGCAGGCAGGGGGAATGAGGGAGGGGCTGACAAGGCTTGGCTGCCCCAAGAGCACACTCTCACAGTGGGATCAGAGACATTACAGATAGAGACGTCGCCCTCCCTGCCCTCGCTCTTTGCTCACTGGACCTTAAAAATTTTGGATTCCTAACCGAGTTGCTATCCCGCCCCAGAGTGAGAGCTACCCTCCTCTTAGGCTCTCATCATAGCTGATGTTGACTTTTAAAGGTTGAGACTTTGGCGTGGGACACTTCCTGACTGAGTGGGATCTGGATCTGATTAGAACGTGGATCCACTGGGCTTGACACGGCAGACATGTAGCCAGAGCTGGAGAGCTGTGCGACCAGGGAATTCTGGAAGTGAATGAGGGCTTTATGCGAAGGGTGGAAAAGGAGATGCTGTTCCTGGAGGTAGGAGAAAAGTGGATGAGTAGGCTAAACTTAGTGAAACTTGCAAACACGTTTGAAGCTCCGCTGGTGGAAAGTTTTTCCACAGGTCCGGCCATTACGCACACTGAGGAGGAACCTGTGCATGTGTGTATGTTTTGTTATTTAAAAGCATTTCTTATTCTAGCATCATTAGACGGTATGTGCAGGTTTTAGAGAGGCCGTGCAGGTGGTCTTACTCCGAACTGCACCCGCAGACGCCCATTTGGCTTTAAAATAACACTCTTTAGCAGTGAAAGAGCAGTGACCTCAGCCTTTGAACTCCACAATCTAATTGTTTTCCTAAATCAAATCTCACAGCATTCAGAAAAAAACGTTACTTTTTTCTTTATTTATTTTTACTCTAATACTTATAGACCATTATATGAACTGCAGGTAACTAAGCTTTAACTGTTGTGAACTGGTCCCCTACTTCATTTGAAAATAACATTTGACTCACTTGATGACGGAGTACCCCCATAAAATGGTCAGATAAGTGGGAGAGTCACACATGGTTAAGTTAGCTGGCTACATCTGGCCCCTGTAAATGTCTGTTTTTTCTTTTTAAATTTAACCTCCTCCTGTCACGTTTTTGTCGTGACCCTAATGCTGGATTCAGCAGAATAGGTGGACTTTTTGTTTTGTTTTGTTTTTGTTTTCCACAAAGGCAGTCATTGTATTATTGCCAAGAGGTGACATGGTGAAATGTGAGTTGCTGTGTATGTTGGCTCAGGAATCTGCAGTCACCTTTTTCTCCTGTTAGTGGGATGAGAAGCAGGAGAGCCGCGGGGCAGACGGAAAGTGTTAGAGCTGCTAAACCGAAGCAAACCACCCTCAAAACCCATCAGCTAATTTCTAACCGACTGTAATACAAGCACCTCGATGTTTCACCCATTTTCTGTCTGACAGTGCTCATCCTATTATGAAAATAATGGGTACCTGCTGCTTCATGCAAAGGTGTATAAATAAAAAAAAACCCCCACAGACACTGATATTTAAAGTATTATGTTTTAGCCCTCGGGCCTTCAAACCAATTCAGAAACAACTATATTATTGCTAATTTAGTGGTATTCAATAATCTTTATAATAAGAATTACTCATCTACATCTACTTACTGGTCTTAACTAGGTTAGACGAGATAAAGCGGAACAAGTAAAGAAAAGCTCCTGAGTGATAACATTATCTATTCTACCATAAAACCTGATAGATTAGTCACCAAGGAACAAAGCGACAATCAAAAAACCTTTTGTCCTGTGATAAGAGCTGTGGTTTAGACCTTAAACACCATTTGTAATCTGTAAATTTCAAGTTTTGAAGCCCTGGGCTTTATTCAACTGTATGCTAATTATGGGTATGTTAATACCTGTCTTCTTAGGGGAGGT
>VUQR01009557.1:9865-28906 GCA_015108515.1 Hemichromis elongatus | reverse complement strand
GCTCAAGGCCAACACAGCCTAGATCTGTGTGTGTGTGTGTGTGTGTGTGTGTGTGTGTGTGTGTGTGTGTGTGTGTGTGTGTGTGTCGTGGCGTTATTTTTGGCAGGTTTTTGAAAATTCCACGTTGTCGGTGTGTGAAAGAGTCACTGCGTAAAAGAGGCCTTCTCTTCGTTTCAAACATTTGCTACTAGTTGGGAGATCTGCTCCGTTGAAATAAAAGGAATTGTGTGAAGAGGACTCCGAGGAATTCAACTAACAATGGGAATGAATGGCACATTTATAAGGGGGGAAGCGGAAGTCAAGCCTGGACCATCTTTGAGGGAAAACATCTGCCCCTCTGAGTTACGTCAGACTCGCGGTGCTTCTCGGCTGGTGGACATCAGGAGAAGATTCACTTGTGCTGTCATCACTCATTTGTTCAACTGTTTTATGAAGCCCAACTTTATAAAATCACCAATAAGCAACGAGAGCATGTACACATATAACGTGTCTCAAGCCAGAGAAAGGTTAGCAATTAGTTATTTGTGGACTAAATAAAGATTTGAGAAATTAATTTCTGTCGTTATGCTCTATTGCGTAAATATTCTTATGATTGAGCCGGAAGAAAGAAAAATGGAAAACGTGTGATTCATGGAGTGGAGCCCGCATGCGCCACGCCAAACCCTGAGCACTGAATCAGCGAGTGGAATGTGCGCATAATTATCGTGATTAGCTCCGGTGTATGGTGGTATTAATGGATAAATACCAGCATGCCCGGTGATTCCCTGGTCCCCCTGTAAACCTCTAAAGCAGGGGTCCCAAATCCCAGTCCCCTAGGGCCGGTGTCCTGCAGGTTTTAGATCTCACCCAACACACCTGAATCACATGCTTAGTTCATTCCCAGGCCTCTGGAGAACTTCAAGACACATTGAGAAGGTAATTTATCCATTTAAGTCAGCTGCGATGGATCAAGGACACATCTAAAACCTGCAGGGACGCCGGCCCTCGAGGACTGGGATTGGGGACCCCTGCTCTAAAGTCTTACTGCGTTCTCGGTGTCTCCTGCACCTTGTCTTGCTCAGTGATGCCACTAGATGGCGTCTCACTCACATACTGTGGTCTGATTTTGAGCGTGGGACTTTTGTTCGTGTGCCTGACAGTGGCTGTGGAAAAAGGCAGGTTTGGCTTAGTCATCGAGCTTCTTGGAACAGGTGTTGGCTTCTTTAAGGAATCCCCTGTAGGGCTGTGCTCTACAACATCACATTCTTAACGAGTCAAGGAACGTGTTCAACTTTTTCCTGCAGTTTCTCTGCATTCTCGCTCAGCGGCTCCCTGTAAAAATATGTCTGTGAAGGTTCTCAGTCATCCAGCTCATCGTAGTCTAAGGAGCTGTAAGGAAAAGGCGTCTGGACTTCTTTAGGTTGCTTGAAGACGTTTCACCTCTCATCCGAGAAGCTTCTTCAGTTCTAGGGTCCAAATGGTGGAGAGTCCCATATTTAAGCCTTGTGGAAGTCCAGACGCCTTTTCCTTACAGCTCCTTAGACTCCCTGTAAAAACAACCTTTGGCTGTCATGTTGTGTGGCATGCGCACTGCTTTTCTCAGAAGTGAGTTTACGTCGTAGCTCCTCCCAGATGCCTGCTTCCTCCCTTTGTGTGATAAAGGCTAGCGTTAGGTAGTATTTGCAAGGAAATCCTTCAATCTTTCCAGTGAATTCAAAGTTAAAGCCCATGTTTACTGATATTAGGCAGGTGCTTTGCATTTTCACGAGAAGCAAAGCCGGCAGCATTTCTGATAAACTGTTCTTGTTAGCGATCTATTTACCGTCCGAACTCTTCAATCTGGCCCTTGAGTCTGTCCACTCAGGTGTTCACTCCACCAGTTTAAGGCATGCACCTGTAAGCTTTTCAGGTTTGAACGTGTGTGATCTGAGTGTGTGAGGCCTCAGACGTGTGAATAGAAAACTCCAGAGGGAAAACTGTTTTTTTCCAGCTTGGGCACAACTATTTACTGATCTCAGAGGATTTTAGTTATCCCAAGAAAAAGAGCCTAGACGGTGCCAGTTAAACACAGCATTTTTGCTTTTGAGCACTTTCACATCCAAACAAACACCCTGATTTTTACTAGTTAGAGGAAACGATCACGGCCTGCTGAAAGTCGATAAGATCAAAATAAATACGACTTTCTTTGTTTGGGCAGTGATTCCAGGGTGTGTCGCTGTGTGATAAAATGTTTCTATTTTCCCTCAGTGACAGTGAATTTTATATTTGCCTGTTATTAATGTAAGCTCAACATTTTGCAAATGTTACTGTTTGTGCTCTATTCAAGTTGAAAAGGTCGTCGGTAGGAGTGAAATAAGACCATGTCCACTGTCCTGTTGGAACACCCAGCTGTCCCCAGTTTGTGCCGTCTGTTGTTTGGAGGTGAAGAGTTTGGAGCGCGATGCTCCCACCGCCGTGCTCGACAGTTTGTACGGTGTTCTTAGGTGTGGACGCCTCACTTTTACTCCTCCAAACAGATAACTCAATCCTTGTCTCACGTGATCATAAAGCATTTCTCACAGGGCATACGTGGCTTCTTCAAAGAGCTTCATTTTAAACAGGGGCTTTTTTCTTTGCCTCTCAGTTAGCGTCCCGAAAAGTTGATTGTGGTCATCTGGACGTCGCGTTTTCAGTGGGAGAAACGTTTTGTGAGGCCAGTTTCTTGATCATTAATATGCAGTCAGGCATTTCAGTCATTCTGCAAATGTAGTTTAAAGGGTTGGGGAAACCTGCAGTCAGCTGACACTGAGGAAGTTCATTCTAATTTGTTGTGTTTGTAGTTTTGATAGTCATGTAGTCCTACTTTTCCTACTTTTTACAAACCTCTACCTCCCTCACAGAGCTCGTTTTAAGTCAGATAAACCAGGCTCGTTAACCACATGCAACAGTCACTGAAATGTAATTGTCCAAATAGTTGTGGCCCTACCTGTATGGGCGTCGGCAGACGTTGACACAGTGAGCTGAACACACAACCAATCGAGGCTGAAAGCAGCATGTTGGTCCTGAAAGGCTTTAATAGTATGAAAGTGGGAAAACTGTGAGCGGTTGCAGGTCCACATGTCTGAATCAGCAGATCCAGTGGACTGATTCAAACACACGTTTGTTCTATTTGAGCACAGAAAAAAACAAACAAGCAAACACAAAAATAAATGATGATCTGCTTTCCCTGCAACGTTCTGCAGAGAAACAAGAGTTACTGAAAATCACGTGGAAAGAGGTAAAGATACCCAAACACAGTCACAAACCACTGGTCACCCGGCAACAGCGGTCCCTGAAGGAGTCAGAGGCCTCGGAGGACAGCGAGTCATGTCCCAGCACAAAGACGTCTCAGGAAGGGCCCGGCCTTACAAAGCCCAAAGCTCATTGTGATTAACACGTTCCTCTAGGTGTCTATTTTTAGTACTACCTACTTTTCCAGCCTTCGATGCCCCTGTCCTAACCTCAAGACGTGCTGCTGCCATCAAATTCAAGATGCTATCAGTTTAATCCAGTTTGATCTATGTTCAGTTCTAAATTAAGATGTGCAAATCTTATCATTGTGTTTCTTATTTACATTTTACTCCTGGCTGTGTCAGTACGCTCTCAGTGCCTTTAATTTGTGACAGATGCATATCACATCTCTGAAACATAAAAGCTGCTACATTAGAGCAAAGTGATCTGGCCACAAACACTTATTTTCAGACCAGTGAATCTATGCAAAGTCCCGTGACCATGCAGGGGATTTTGCATCGCAGGCACCAAAAGATGAACCTCAGGACGTTTTGGACTCAGAGGGTGTGCTGTGAGCCGACACCACGGGACGCTCCTGGAGGTCTTCTGTCGGTGTCAAACAGTCAGAGCTTCTCTGACAGTTACGCAGGGACCTGCACGTGGGTTTAACAGATAAATAGTAACTCTCTATTTAAAAAACAAGAGGTTTTAAATATGTTTATCTTCTTGCTGTGCATTGTGTGAAACATTTCCTGTTTTCAGGGACACTTGTTTCACACACAGCATGCACTGGATCCTGCTACTATTGCTGATAGGCACACATTTAAATGCACAGCTACGGATCGTATTGCCGTCACTTCTAGACTCTACGTTTCCTATTGAAGCCTGCACGTATGTGAATCAGTCATCACATATATGAGTTATCAGCTATGAAGTCCAGGCAACTTACAGGCACAGTATTATTATAGTGGGAATATTGTGTGCTTAGATGGAACATGACATGTTATTCTTCCAGCTGGCATACACTTTCATCCTGCTCTGAGAATAGAAGGAAGCTTCTCATCAGACGGTTTCACTTCACTTGAGCCCTTTGTGTTGTGCTGAAACCATTTCAGACACTTGACGGGTACAAAAAAGCGGGTTTCCTGATATTGTCACCAACCATCTGCTCCCTGCAGGCTCATAACGCGACCTCCAGTGACCTTTATTTCCTTGTAAATAAACTATGACCTAAGCAGACTTTAATAAGTTAATTAATAAACAACCCAAGTGGTAAAGGAAGGATAGACATGATGTAATTAAAGCAAAGTCCGATAAGATCTGGGACTTAAATTGCAGCAAAATGTTTTGATGAAGCCATATTTGAGGAAAGGGCGGAGCCTGAGCCCATCGAGCAGGCGATGCAGGCCTCGTGTTTACAAACATGTATCCTGTCAGCATAATATGCTCAAATAATTTAGTAATTGTCAAAGGAAGCATAAAGACTCTGTTCACGTAAGCACGAGCTTGCTGCTGTACATCACAGAGGAAAAGAGTCACAATGAGGATGCTGACATTCAGCCGTTTGATTCAAAGACCTTCTTTAACGGATGTTTGGGAATAAAGAACACAGTGCTGTGCAAAGACCTTGGGCCATCTCTCACTCCTTTCTGTTTTGCTGCCAAGGAGACATTCTTTAAAGCGGTCTGGAGCAACGTTTCTCCTGACTTAGCAAACAAGCATCTTTAAATTGTGCCTCTATGTTAGTATCATCTTGT
The DNA here is from genome assembly GCA_015108515.1 of Hemichromis elongatus. NCBI lineage: Eukaryota > Metazoa > Chordata > Actinopteri > Cichliformes > Cichlidae > Hemichromis > Hemichromis elongatus. Next base: position 23,921 of record VUQR01009557.1, on the reverse strand, counting down.
TGCAGAAAACAAGCAATTTTTTTATCTCTTTTTTTTGTTGAATCTATAAAAAATGTCAAAGGGAACAGACATAAAATATCATCTTTACACAAACCAGGCGATTCCCAAAGCGCTTTTAGGGGAACACCAGGCCAAAATGTCAGCTTGGTGTGGTCTGCCCTTAAATCATAAAGTCCCACCTACAGCACATCAGCAGTATCTACAAGACCCATCCTCAGACGATATGAAACGGTCCAGCACCAACATGCAGCCAGTTCATGAGTCACTGCAGATTTTGCTGGGAGCCGGTGGTTACAGGCATGCAGGCTTACACTGCAAATACATATTAAAAACCCATAAAAGAGAAACAACACTATTGTGACTCTCTGAGCGGCTGTTAGGAGAATTAGCCAAAGCTTTTACTTTTCCTGACATGACTAATCGGGCAATTCCTTCGTGATGAGCTGACAGCTCAGAAACCATGTCCGGCAACCTTGTCAACCCAGGGCTGATTATACGGATTGTGGTCCACGTGCAACTAAGGTGCAGACTGTACTTTAACTGCCCTGAGGTGATATCCAGAGTACCGGCACATGTCGAGTACACATCAGGTGATCATCATCACAACAAATTTGTGGAATCATGTAGGCTAAATGTCACATTTCTGCAGATTTAATAATGAAGACATTCATCAATAGGTGTCTTCCCCAGACCAGGAAAATACAGGAGTCTTTTTTATTCAACTATTAAATTGTACCTTGATTTTCCATTTGGTTTATTCTGATATAGCCACGTAACGTGAAAGCGACTCTTCTTTAGAATAGTCAGTGTGTTCCAGTCATCACCATATTAGCCCGATACCCCTTCCTGAAAACAGTTCTTCCCATCAGCGGCTGCAGGAGGAAAAGGGGGGCCTCAGCCTTCCACTTTAAAAACAGGAGGCAGCGGCGCTCACGCACAACAGTCTGACCACTACGAGGGAGGGACCCCTTAAATCAGCAGCCACTCGTCACAGTTTTCCCATTTAAAACTACAAGTTTCAGGACTAATTAATCAGGTTCACTTCTCTGCTGGATAAGATGGCCACGTCCGGATTGCAGCTCCTCGGCTTTTTTCTCTCTCTGGTCGGAGTTGCTGCCACTGTTGCTGCCACTGTTATGCCGGACTGGAAGAAGCTGGTCCAGGGCAAGTACCGCTCCTATGAGGGCTTATGGATGTCCTGCACTGGTGTCCCACACAGAATGACCTGTGAAATCTATCAGTCCATCCTGAAACTGTCAAGTAAGTTTGCATCGCAAACCTGCAATCATCTGAAAGCAAGACGAACCTTCACCTTCAATTATGTCTTTGAATTAGCCTGAAATGTATTCACTGTTACTTCTTTGGATGTTAGCCCCCAAGCCATGAGAAAACTAACCTAGTCTCTCTTTCTCACCAGTGTAATAATGTAAATATTTCAGTATGTGTTCATGTGGAATTGGCTCCAAAATGTCTGTTTTGCGTCGCTGACAGTTCAGTAGATTCAGAACTATGCGATATTTCCTCTCAAAGAGCGATAGCGCCTAGTCGATGCAGAATGACAGAACGACTGTTTGTGCTTCTGTTGTGTGCAGCTGAGATTCAGGTGGCCAGGGCCGTGCTGCCCGTCAGCCTCTTCCTCTCTGCTCTGGCAGTACTCGTCTCTACGGTGGGGATGAAGTGCACCCACTTCATGGATGGTGCGCCAAAGACCAAATCCACGACAGCGATGATCGGAGGAATCATGTTCATACTTTCAGGTGTGTCCAAAAGCCTGCGCCCACACTGAGGTAGTCAGAATTAAACGAGCACCTGAGAGCGATTGTTATTGGTCACTAGTGAACAGGTGGCTTAGGATTCATAACAACAGGCTTTTAAAATGAATGTCAGCGTTCAAATGAAAGATGTCATGTGCTTCCTTTGATCAGGTGTATTGACCATCATCATCGCCTCCTGGTTTGTCCAAATGGTTCTGTCTTATAGCGGACATAAAAATTTTAGGTACTGCCATCAACACACACAGATGCACACACCTACACACACCTATGCACACATGTTGTAAATAACCATGCGGTGCTCTTTCTGGCAGACCTGAGTTTGGGAATGCAGTGTTTGTGAGCTGGGTTGGTGGCCTCCTCACTGCGGCTGGTGGAGCTTTCTTGAGCTGTCGGAGATGCTGGAGGACAGAGTCTCCAGGCTCCATGAGCACCAGCAAAAATTTTACTACCAATCACTCCAAGTTCAACTACGTCTAGTGGAAAGGCCAAAAGAACCTCAGGAGGGAGGAAGTTTTTCTTTTTGGATTATTCAAAGAACACTTTCTACATTCACTGAGAGGGGAGCGAGCATCGCTCTGTGGGAAACGCCTTCGAATCTAAACGCCACCGCGGCTCTGGTTTCTCCTGCTGTAAAGATGAGAAGGGTCAAAGTTTAAAGTTTGAAAAAGTCCACAAATCTATTCATACACAAATGACCCCGTCAGGCTGCTGTGGAGGTTGTTCTTAATCGCACTGAAGACGAACAGTTTTTTAATGTTTGGAGTGTGGCCGTATGTAAAGTGGAGACGGCGTACCGTACTTCCTGACACGACATACAGATTTGTTTGTCTGTGTTTATGAGTTTATTTGTATCTGTGACGCTCCCCCTGATCACATTACATTTTGTATATTTTTGAGAAGAAAAATAAAATAATTCCTGTTTTTAATTAGCCACACAGGCTAACTTTCTGCAATACGTGACAGGTTGATGGCACATAAATAATCAATAAATCAATAAATCAGAGGCATGTGAGCATAACTGAAAGACATTAAAGCACATACACAGATAAAATATTATTGATCATGCAGCTAAACCATCTACAGAAACTCACAAAGACAAAAAGACATCATCGTTTTGACACCATGACTTTGTGAAGTGACTGATAAAAGTATTAGACGTTACATAAAAACCACCAACCAAGATAATGATGATGATGATTATTAACTGATAAAGTTCAGATCACTAAATGATTTTTTAAACAGCATCTCAGTGTGAATGAAGTTTGTTGATTGTTTCAGTCAGCACTGAATGTAAGATTCAATCAAGCCTGATTCTTAAAGGATTTAATTGTCATGGTTCGTGGCCCTGTGTCTGAGGAGTGTGTGGGATGCCCCGGTGGCCACACCCCCGGGCTGGGCCATCACCGTCACACCTGCATCCCATTCCAGTTAATTACCTGGAGGACTATTTAACCCTCCGCTGATGGATGCTCCACGCCAGTGTGTTAGTCACCCCTCAGTGGTGTTCTTGCTCGCATTAGGCGTATTCAGTCTGCCTTTGGATCCCGCTTGTGTGCACGCACTGCGGTTCATGACATTAGTCTTAGGTGGAGGGGATGTGGATGGCCTGTGGTCTCTTTCCCACAGCACTAAAGGCTCATTCACTGGGACTATTCACTGCTATCAAACATATGCGATGCCATAAGTTTAATGCGTGCGCAAATCTGCATTTGTTTGAGTACAAAAGGCATGAACGTCCACAGGACTGGTTTACTGTAACCAGGCAGCACTTATCTTAAGCACCACCGTGTAAAAGTAATGAAGTCATACTTTCCTTCCTTTCACAGATACTGTCATTAAGCCCATTACTCCAGACCATTAGGGCCATATAAGAGTTGCCAAGGTTGCTCTCAGAGTAGGCGTCAGTTTCTGAGACATTAGTGGTCAGACCAACCAGATAAGCTCTGCCATTGTTTAGAAAGTAAGTGATAATTGATGAGATTTGACTATATTTTCAGGAGAGAAATGCACACAAACATGTTGTTTACTGATCCGACTTGGAACGCAGCCCGACCTCATGACATAAACCTGAACCCGAGGGTGACGGATAACTGAATGCCTCGTTTGCCTAAATAATTAGGAACAGTGAGACTATTAATGCAGGTGAGTGTTGGTTTGCTTCAACAATGGGTTTCTGAGTCACGGTGGGAACAATTTAGCTCACTCTTCACTCGGATGTGGACGTGAGTGGATGCAGACTGCGTCGTGTGGAAGTGACCGTGTGCTGATTGAGACAGAGCCTTCCTGAACTGTCACAAAGTAAAATGGGATAAAACAGCAAACAAACTAGTTAAAGGATATTTGATGTTGCTCGACTGCTGGGAACAACAATCACATAAATCGTTTTTTTCCATAGACAGTACAGGACAACTTGCTGTTACTTGTATTACTCCAATAAATAAATGTCATCCACCCAAATTTCCCTACAGGAACACTTATAAGTAATCCAATGAAACTAGCCCTTGTTCAATATTAGTAGTTAACTGATCATGTGACTAATTCTGTGGCCATTTTGGAGGTGCCACTTTGTTGTATTTGTATTGTGTAGCATTCCTATTGTACAACTGCACTGTGGCAGGGTGTGTTTGTGGCTCAGGTGCAGGGGAAGGGTGTGGTACCAGGGGAGGCTGACCCGCACAGATGAGCCTCCATCGTCTGCCGGGGCCCAGAGGAGAGGTGGAGAACAGGGCGGAGCTGTGAGGCGGGGCTTGTGTCACATGCATGCTTACTGTTTGTCATTAATGAGGCTGCAAACCTCCTTCAGTGAGTCAGATAATCTGATCCAACTGATGAATCAGTCCCGTCTAAATTTTAAATAGCTTACCACATCTGTAACTGACGAACACTGTAGTAGATTATGTATCAAGTATCGGGAATCCTAATTTTTAAGAGCGCAGGGATTTAAAACAACAGATTGGGACATATAAAGACATGTATATGTGTGTGTAGGTTAGTCGTGCTGCTGTCGTGACGGACACTAATGTACTATTGAAAAATGAGTAAATACAGTTTAACTTGGCTTCAGTTGTTTTATTATTTTGAAACAAGTATTTGTTAGGGGGTAGAGTGGATCTTTGTGTCAGTGGTGTCCCTGCCCAGAGGGGGGCACCACACCTGTAAACCACGAGCTGCTCTCACAGCGCCCAAGTGTGTGAGAGCAGAGGACTGAGGTTTATTAGGGTAACAAGTGGATGTTGATGGGGTGGTAGAAGGTGTCAGGGTGGATCCTACGAACACGTCTGTGTGTGCGCGTGTGTGTGTAGTTTGTGATTTGCAGCTATTGGGGAGTATCAGTGCTTCAGTTACAGTTACATTGGACAGCAGGCTGTTTGTGTTCAATTCAAATTGCATTTGACACACACAACCATACACAGTATGTCATGAGGTGAAATGCTTATTGCTGTGCATTGCCCGACCATTAAATGACAGATTTACAGGTTACTACTGGCGTGTCTGCAGCTGGTTATCTGCAGGTAGAAATGTCAGAAAGGCAAGCACGGTGAAATCAGAGTGAAAACTAAACTGTGGAAGTGAGAAAATCATCTAATCCGACTGGTGAGATGCGCTCTGCAATATATCCTCCTGAGGACCGAGGAAAAAAAGAAACTTCCCATTTAACATTTTTGTGACTTCCTTCCTGTTTAGAGCTAAAAGAGGCCACCCAAGCACAGAGATGTGGCAGGCAGGCCCAGGGTGTCCTCTGTTTAGTGCACCAGGACTTAGAGACCGAAACAAATTTCCATTACAGAGGACATAAATGAAGAGGCTGCTTCTCAGGAGGACGTTCTCTTCACCTACAGGTGGTTTTTAAGCTCTGTGGTTTTAGCGCCATCTAGTGACGCAATCCATGCATAAATTCATCCACACTTAATGGACGATTTTTATTTTTTTTTTACGTTTTTTGTTGCTTTCTGCTGCTTCTCCTGCTCTGGTAAACAACCACAGGCCCACCCCAGTGCATGCTGGTCCAGGGCCCTGCAGTTCTTCCTGATTGACTTAACAAAACAAACATTCAGATACAATCTGTAACTTTAATTACTGCAAAATATTTGTGCTTATTTCAGGAAAGGCTGGACCCTGAGCCAGTCTAACAGGCAATGCAAATGTTAACAAACTGGCATCCTGTCAACCAAATATAGTCAAATTACTTGGTAATTGCTGAAGAGTTTGTTCATGTAAGCACGGCCTCACTGCGTTAAATGGAGGAAAGGAATCGCAATGAGGACGGCGGCGCTTGGTTGAAAGATCCTCTTTAATGGATGCCGTGGGATTGAGAATGTACAGTACTGTACATTGTAAATAAACAGTTTTGCTTGCGTAATACATTATCAGCTGAAGCATGCAACACTGAAGTTACAGAATAAATTCACCAGATATTTGCACGTGTTAGATGTTCTGCACTGCAGTGTAGTGGAGGAAGCCTCATAGTAACTCTACATATTTTCTTAAGTCATTGTAAAATTATACTTGAAATGTAGATCTCAGCGCCGTTTGGATCAAAGCTTAAAGTTAAACCCCAACATGGATCCAATAAAAGCATTAGATAACACTACTGTGACTGAGCAGCTGTAATGACAGTAAGCCTTTACTTTTCTTGTTTGCATGACTAATCAGGTCATTCTTGTGTGATGGGCTGAAGGTTTAGTTCCATATAAGTAACCTGCAGCAGGCTCATATAGGCGCAGGTGAATTGCACGAGACATCACTAGGTGTGCTGCACACCTGGAGCAAAATGCAAAGTGAAACTAGGCAGAAAAATCAGATGAAATATTGGACTTTATTTACACCGACCTTGAACTCCATTCTGATGTCTATGCACTTTGAGACCCAGATTCATCGTCAGGCCAGATTTGAAGGGACATTAAATGCTAAATATTAAACTTCTACTTCTGGTGGTCATCAAGAGGTCTGATCCAGAGAAGAACAATCAAGAAATCTTTTTATTGTTTGTTCAGAAATGTAACAGCAACCTTTCCTTAGAATAGTCAGTGTGATCTGTGTTATCGTCCGTAGTTAATTAGCCAGATAAGACTTCCTGGAACATTACTCTCCATCAACAGCTGCATGAGGAAAAAGGGACCTAGTGCGTGATACATCCTGGACTTTAAAAGCAGGAGGCAGCAGCGCTCACACATAACGGTCTGAGGAACTACGAGCGACTGCTCATCAGTGTTTCGGATCAATTGCACATTCCCAAAGAAGTTTCAGGACTCGTCAATCAAGTTAACTTCTCTGCTGGATAAGATGGCCGTATATGGACTACAGCTCCTCGGCTTTTTTCTCTCTCTGGTCGGAGTTGCTGCCACTGCTGCCGCCACTGTTATGGTGGACTGGAAGAAGCTGGTCCAGGGAAAGGACCACTCCTATGAGGGCTTATGGATGTCCTGTGGTGCGGTCCAAGACAGAGTGACCTGTGAAATTTACCATTCCTTTATCAAACTGCCAGGTAAGCTTGAGTCATCTGCTTTTTGATCAACCTTTAAACTTACAACATGGGACAACGCGGGACTGTAAGTAGTCCGAAATGTCTCTCTTTGACAAAGTAAAAATGTTCATGTGGGATTATTTCCAGGTTTCTGTTAAGCATTTGCAAGCAACAATGTTCTAAGTCCAGCAATAATCAGCAGAATGAATAAAAGTTTACCAAACTTGGTCATATTTGCACTTCTGTTTCCTTCAGATGAGATTCAAGCTAGCAGGATAGCGTTGCCGCTCAGCCTCTTCCTCTCTGCTCTGGCAATGCTCGTCTCCACAGTGGGGATGAAGTGCACCCGCTTCATGGACGGTGCATCACAGAGCAAATCTGTGACAGCGACGATCGGAGGAATCATGTTCATGCTCTCAGGTGCGTTCAGATCTAAGCCAAATTGAAACGCTGAAATGACCAGAGAGATGTTTTCACGGGTTCATCCTGACTGCAGTGATGTAGAATGTCACGTGCTTCCTTTGATTAGGTTTACTGACCATCATCATCACCTCCTGGTTTGTCAAAGTTGTTCTTCAGAAGTTTTATGATTCCCCTCCTCTAATCAGGTACAGCCGTCAAGACGCCATCGCACACGTAACGTCATAAACCTTGTAAGCAAACATGCGGCGTGCTAAGTCAGTGTTTATTTGCTCTCTCCGGCAGATCTGAGTTTGGTAATGCAGTGTTTGTGAGCTGGGCTGGTGGCCTCCTCACGCTGACCGGCGGTGCTTTCCTGAGCTGTCGGAGATGCTGCGTGACCAACTCCTCAATGTTCATAAGCTCCGGCCAACTGCATCCCACCACTGAGCCCAAGTCCAACTACGTCTAGTTGGAAGCAATGAAGAAAAGACTTTCACGGAATACTGAGGTCATAGTCAGGATCGGTCTGTGTGAAACTCCTTTAAATCTCATTGCTCATGTGTTTTTCCTGTGTTAAAGATGTGAAGGTTCAACATTTACAGACGTATGTTTGTGAAGTCTGCAGATACACAAAGGACCGTGTCCTCCTGCTGTTCACTAAGAATATGACCTTTGTGGTGTGGCCGTGGGTGGAGACAGTGTACTTTCTGTAGTACATTGTATGTTTACTATGTGTCTAAGTATTATGCCATTAGTTTTATAACATTTTTTTGTATTGTTTGCATAATTAAATAAAATGATTTGGGTTTTGTTTGGGGGTTTGTCTCGTCTGGGTTTCCTGCGTTTGAAAATTCATATTTAAAGCTTGAACATTTTAACATCGCGTCTGTGACGACCAAAGCAACAAACTTTATATGAACCTAAGTTTGTTACTCATTATTATTATATAAGTTTTTTATTCATTATTAGATGCTAACAAAAACAAAATGCACTAATATGAAGCCGCTGCGCTTAATCGTTTCGGCCAGCACTAAATATAAGAGAGTTTTTTAAACAGAGGTAGAATGTGGTGGTAATACAATATAAAAGCATCTTATCAGCTGCGTACTCTTCAGTGGTCCTTGTGGCCAGCGCCATCCCCGACGCTGTGTCATGCTGGGGCAGCAGGTTCAGTGTCGCTGTGGGGTGGAGCTGGAGCCTTTACGGTGGTGTCACAGAGGCGGATCACCCACTCACAGGAGCGCACTGGGCGAGAGACGGATCACCCACATGCACCACTGAGCGACAGGAAAGGATTCCTGCCTGCGGCCATCTGTCTGTACAGCAGCAGTCCGACACCCTTCATATCATCCAAAGCTTTACAGTTTGGTAAGAGGTGCGCCTCAATTTCTGCCATCTAAGTGATATTTACAATTGTGCTGTTCGTATATATTCAAGCTATTTTGTAGTGTTGTCATATATTGTATTTCACTAGCTGGGCCCACGTCCTCACTTTCGGTTTGACAGCGTTTTAGCAGGTAAAGGTGAATGCTTGGACGTGAGTTGTGCTGCGGTTGGGGGAAGGCCTCGAAGGGGACTGGCGACGGCTCCCGGGCCCGGTGGATCCCCGTGCACTAAATAGAAGTGAAGAAGTTAAAGAATTGAAAACAAGGAGGGAGGGACGGTGGGGCACGTAAACGAAAATGAACAGCTTGCCGAACTGGGGGAACCGGAAGGAGCGTGTTTGGGGGCGTGGTCCCGCTCCTGAAATTCCTATACATACATTTATTGAGTTTAGTCTAGGGGTGTCCAACTGCAGGCCCCGAGGGCCGTCGTCCTGAAGGTTTTAGACGTGTCCTTGATCCAACACAGCTGGTTTAAATGGCTAAATGAGCTCCTGAACATGTGAAGTCCTCCAGAGGCCGGGTGATGATGGGATCAGGATGAGATCTAAACCCTGCAGGACACCGGCCCTCGAGGCCTGGAGCTGGACACCCCTGGTTTGGTCAGTCACTGTTCTTACTGTCACGGAGCAACTGTGATCGTATAATTCTTCTGATTCCAGTTTTCAGTAATACTCAGTCTGCATGCTAACCACCACACCTGTAAAATAACGGCAGTGCCATGAGTTTAACGTGTGTTCGGAGTTTGCTTTTAACATGCATAAAATGCATTTGGTTTGCTGTATCTATGCAGCAGTTAAGCGCCACAGTGTACAAGCAATGAGTGCTTTTTTCTCCAGTGTTTTAGTTTCCTTCCTTCCATACACTCATTAAATCCATTAGTGTACACCAAAAGCGTTGACAAGGTTGCTCTCAACCTAGAGAAATTATTGGAACGACAGTAAGAAACCTAGTTGTGTTGCATTCCATTCAGTCTGCATTCCAACTATTTAAGATAAGCACCCATGAATATTTGCATTTTGCATTTGATCATACATCTCCTTTTAGTGGACAAATATACAAGAGGAAGATCCTGTTTGAAGGATAAATAAATGCTTTGATTCAACAATTTGTACTCTCATATTGGCAAATACACATTTGCGCCATCAGTGACTTTCTCATTTGTGAAAACAAATGATCTCGCTCCTCACTTGAAACATAACAAAATGCGGATGTGGGTTTAAGTTGATGCAGACTCTGCTGGGAGTGACCGTGTGCTGCTCAGATCCTGATTACGACCAGCCCTTCCTGAACTGTCAGCAAAGCTGTAGTAGAAAGAAAGCCGTCATCATTTTTAATCACTGCCCTAATTCTCTGTGGCTAAAATTAACAAGGTGCTTTAAACAGTTTGGGTCATGTCGGCAGGATACCATCACACAGCTGCTGTAGATCCATGAAAGGAAGGTTTGCGTATGGGTAATGAATTACAGCTGTACCGTGTGTGAAACAAAAAATAAATGAAATGATGCAAATTGCTACACCCTAAAGATGCTGTGGTGGAATCAGATCTGGTGATAGGAGAGGCCATTAGAGTACAATGACCTCATAGATATGCTTAAGAAGCCAGTTTTACATGATTTGAACTTTGTGACTTCCTCTGTTGGCACCAGAAGATGGGTACAGAAGATCTTGTTAAAATTTGATTCATTTTAACAATCAGTCGACCTCCTATGAGCAAGCACTCGGCAACAGTGGGAAGGAAAAACTCCTTTTTACCAGGAAGGAACCTCTGGCAGAACCAGGCTCAGGGAGGGGCAGCATCTGCCACCACCAGCATAAACTGTCAGTAGCCTCTTGTGTGACAGTCAATGCTCTTGCCTTCGCTGATAGAATTGTGCTCTGATCAAGCTCAAGGTAGTTTGTAGATCTCATGGCAGGAAGTGCAGAGCTGCTACTGGACAATGTTTATGTAAACTGTGCAATGGTAATTACCAGGTAATCACTGGTTTTCCCACAAAATAGACGAGAGTGAGGTGCAGGTGCCACGCTGGCTTAAAGTATATACTTTCAGAGAACTACGTTATTTCTTCTACTGAAATGACCGACTTACTTTAAAGACCATCTTAATATCAGAATATTGTATTCACAGCATATAGTAAAAATGTATAGAGCTCTTATTTAGCTCATTGCTCTGTCTTAAACTTGTTAGTATGTTGTCTGCAGTTTATTAAATTCATTGGTCTGGATACGTCTTCAACTACATACCAGGGGTATTATGGGTGATTGGTGTGAACCTCCTTGGTTTGACTGCCATCTAGTGGTGCATACAGTCTATATACAGTGACTTAATTACTTGTGCGAAAGCTTAAAGAAATCACAGATTTCACTTTTGTTAATTTGGTAATTAGGTCAATAAAAGACACAAAACTGTCCAACTAAAGACAGTTTTACATTTTCTTACAGCTCTTTTATTTCGACTGCTTTTCTAAAATAACATTTTATTTATATATTCACCTTTCTTCCCCATTTATTTATTAGACTATTTTTTCTATTTTATTGATTCATCACATTTTTATTATGATTAAAATATCTGCTTTTTTTTTTCTTTATTTCTGTCACGTGAGATTTGGAGTTCTTTCTTTGTAGTTGACTTTTTTGGAGACCATGAATAAAAGCTGTATAAATAAAAGTGACTTGACTTACCTGGACTTTCTACTTTCATATTGTTTTGTCTAAACAACTTTTTTTTTAAGTGAAGTGTGTTTTAAAGTGTCTGTACATGGAAAACCTCAAGAGGGAGACATTCTCCACAAATGTGGGAAAGGATCTGTGGGTCTGTCTCGATGGGGACTCGGGAAGAGCACGATTTTCTTTTGTTGACGAAAGAAATTGGTTTGAAAAGTCGTTTCCTGGACTTACAGTATAAATGAATTCATTCTTAAACTGCGTCTCCGTGAAGTTGACAGTAGAGTTATTGTGGTTGCGCAAACAGCTTGGAAATGAAGTTTCGTTGACTCTCGACAGTTTGTTGTTTAGGACAGTTGACGCTGTTCATTTAGAAGTGATGGACGAAGCGTTTCTCCCTGTGAAAACGCTCCATCCAGATGAACAGAACCCGCTTTGGGGGGTTTGCTTACCTGGATGGACTGTGAGAGTTGCTCTCGGGTATTTTTGTCCAATGTTTCTTAATGAATGAAAACATCTTCAGGTTTATCTCGGTGAGCTCAAATTGTTTTTTAGAGGTTTGGTTTACCTTAATGAACCCAGACTGTTTAAAAGGCGCTTTCCTCCTTTAAACGCAGCGTTTCGTGTTTTAAAGTCGAATAAACGGGACCCACGGGACTGCCCGTGACTCCCTTGGGGGCTGTTTCCCTGTTACGAAAACAAGCTTTGATTGTACCCTGGCCATTCATCTCGGAGGGGAGGAGTTAAAGGAGCAAGAGAGGGGGGTCATAACAAGTGTGTCCTCGATCAAGTAATTATTCCATTTCCGCCTCGTTCGGCTGGTCCCTCTGAGCGGAGCGCTTGGATGAACTGGAAAAGGAGGCTGAGCTGATTTCTGTATGCTCTCCGCCTGCCGCTCCTCGCAGCCTGAAGAGAAGATGTTGGATGGAAACGTGTTACCGACTCTTATCGTTCTCCCGGCCCTGCTCTCAGCCGTGTTGCCATCTTCAGCCGGTGTGCTGGAGCCGTACGACCTCTTATATGATAACGCGGTGGAAGCGTTTTACACCGCCGATTATGAGAACGTGGTGCGCTACATGGAGGGAGCGCTCAGCAGCCACAGACGGGTCCGGGCCACCAGAGTCCGATGTCGGCTGAAGTGCCAGGACCAGCATCCGTTTGAGGAAAACTTCTCGGATCTGCGTTTCTTCGGCTCGGTCCTGCGGAGAGCAGCGTGTATGAACAAATGCATCGAGGAGAAAGTTGGCACACAGTCTAAGCACAAAGTCAGCGAGGATGTGGTGCAGGACTTCAACAGGAGGATCCCGTACAACTATCTCCAGCAGGCTTATCAGAAGGTAAGGACGGGGGAGAAGGGGGGGCTGTTGGAGCTGAATGAGCACGATTGTTGTGGACTAGGCGGGGGATGGTTTGTCTGTCTGGTCTGCTCAACACTACCTGCTGCATAACTCATTAAAACGATGCTGTGATCTGGCAACAAGACGCAGAGGGAAGAGAGAACAGCGACTTTTTGCTTGTGCCGGTGTTGCGCAATATACCCCACGTACACGGTGCGTACAGTGGGTGTATTACTGTTACAAGACACGTTAATACACACCAGGATCCTCAAAGGAAATTAAACTATTTAGAAAAACACTTGCCAGTTTTCTTTCACCCTCCTGAAAACTTGGCAACCATCACTTTAAGATGCAAGATAAGCTTTATTATCCCCGAGGGGCAACTTGAAACTCCACATAACGCGCGCGCGCACACACACACACACACACACACACACACACAGAAAGCTCTACACGGGAGGGCAAGATCATTTTACCTGCTGCTTTGCGACACTGTTTCACAAAGTGCTTGAACCCCTTTCTTCTTCAGGCTGAGAGACCAAGAAATGGCCAAAGCAGCCTCAGTAAAACACAAATACAACATTTTCATAAAAACTCAGAAGTTTACAAATCCATGTACCGGTGAGCCTTTGCACACATGGCGTCTGTATTTGCATCACTTTTCGCTTGTCCTGATAAATCAAATGCAGAGCTTTATACGTCTGTAGGGTGACAGTGATGAGACTGGTGTCTTCAGTCTCCCTGGCCACAACAACAGGCGACAGTGCTGTAACATAACAATGTATTGCTGTGAATGCTGTTGTGCAGATCTGTGCACTTGCATCAGTCCTTTGTTTTACAGCAGTGCTCTGCTTTGTGGCTTCTTGGCCTGCGCTGTTGTTTTTCCAGCACTTTTGTGGGTTTTCCATCTTTCTCTCTTTCCGGCTTCTTCCCACATCCACACTGTTTCAAACCCGCTTGTTTGTATGAAGCAGCTACATCAAGGGCCACTTGAAGTGCATTGAAGCAACAAATTCAGCCTGCACTGCCCTT